>MU160225.1:169467-263818 GCA_015888305.1 Antheraea pernyi
CCATGCTTGGCAGCGAACAGGCTTGGCGAGCGATGGCCTCCTTCTGCGAGGAGGCCATCTCGCAGAAGGAGGAGGCGGAGAGGGCCCGCGAGGCAGACCCTCAAAGCGGCCGTCTCCGCTAAAGGAGGACAGGCGGGAGGAGGAGGCGATTCGCCCAACTCCTACCGCCACCGTAGCCGGATCTGAGGGGATGGGCCGGGGGGCCCATCTCGTCATTGCACAGGTCCAGTGGACGAGGGGGGATAGCCGGTGTGTACCCGGTCTGTCCCTCTATAGGTAGGAGCCCGGCGGTCAACTTCTAATTTTAATTTTCTATTCTAATTTCTGGCGACCACTTTGACCCCGAAACTTAGAAATGGCGCTGGTGCGCTCGTAGATGGCTTATGTAGCTTATCTTCGCGGCGAAACTTCGTGCACATTGAGGGCACGTGAGTACGCCGTTCTAATGATATGTTATGGTAGCAGGAGGACGAGCCTTTAACTGATCGCATTTATTATCAAGGTCAGCTTTACGCTGAGGCGCGAACTCGCGTACTTGGCTGTTCACCATTGTGCTGCCAAACGTTCCCAACAAGAGGGCCCTGTATTGCATATATATCATAAATTGAACCCAATATTTTAGTAGTGATGCATGTTCATACAAACATGCAGATAGACAGACAGACAGACTTTTATAAAAATGAATAGTCCTAAGATTTTACTTTTATTTTTCCTACACATGCCTTTTAGATTCAAAACAATTAATATATAACAATTATTACAATATTCCTACTAATTACCATAACAAACACAAATTAATACTAAAAATTGGATACACCCAAATTGTCCTCACACGTTAATGTTAGTGTAACAAATATTTGTTGAATCTCTGTCTCACCTCTGAATGTAACAAATATTTATTTTTAAGGAAATCAAAAGGATAAGCAAATGTATTTTATATATTTTTACAAGAAGGTACAAAATCAAAATCAAAAACACTTTATTCAATTTAGATCCTAAGAAGCCACTCATGAACGTCAAAACTACCACCGGTTCGGAAAACAACCCGACTGGTTTATCTTTTTAACAAAAATATAAAATATTTAGAATAATAATATATTCTATATGATAGTAAATGTCACAAACGTTTTTAATGCATACACAGAAATGAGTCAATTCCAGACATCACCATCATTCATTCCACTCTATAATAGCCTTTTGACACCAAAACCCGCTTGACATGGCAAGCGATTTAAGCGATTTAAGCGATTTTGTCGCTTCGCAATCCGGCAAGTCGGTAATATCCTTTGGGACTTTGTGGTAAAATCTAACACTATTTCCCAGAAAACTATTACCGGTTTATCTAAGTTTACTTCGACCGACCGCCGTATGCCACTATTGCGGCGTTGACCCGGACACCGCGCAGCACACACTTTCTGAGTGTGCTGCGTGGGAGGAGCAGCGCCGCACTCTGGCTGCGGCGGTAGGAGAGGACCTCTCTCTGCCGGACGTGGTTACGGCCATGCTCGGCAGCGAGGAGATATGGAGAGCAATGGCCTCCTTCTGCGAGGAAGTCGTCTCGCAGAAGGAGGCGGCGGAGAGGGCCCGCGAGGACGATCCTCTAAGTGGCCCTCTCCGCCAACGGAGGACAGGAAGGAGGAGGCGGCAGTTCGACCGCCTCCTCCCGCCAACGTATCCGGACCTATGGGCCCATCTTCCCATTGCACAGGTTCGACGGACGGAGGAGACGGCCGGTGTGTACCCAGCTGTCTCCTAACAGGATGGAGACCGGCGGCGGCACTTTCGCTGCTGGGCTAACCGCTGGGGCGGCACGATGAAATCTTTAGAGATCTCGTGCCGCCCCAACTATAGGGGCAGACGTACACCGGGGGGTTTGTAGTCAGTAGAAGTCTGACATACCCTCACGCTGCCCCCGACGGCGTGAGGGTATCCATGTAGGATTTTCCTCCCGGAAAAAAAAAAAAAGGTAGTGCTGACTAGCTAGTCAGTAGCTAGTGCTCCGAGAGCGAGGCCGAGCCGGTGGTTCCGGTCGTAAAGGTTGTGGACGTGGAGAGGCTTGATGCGGAGCAACTTAATGCTCTGGCTGGTGGTAATATCTGCTAAACACCGGGGAATTCGAAGGGTGTCTGTACCAGGCGCTTAAAAGACGCTACCAGGACTCTACATAACATGACTCAAACGCGAGAACAAATCTCTCCGCGGCCAAGTTGAAAAATTAAAGGGAGGTGAACGACAGGGCCAATATGCCCTCCCCTCCGCCAGTGGCAGTACAGGTGGAGCATCCCTCCTAGAAATGGGAGAAAGCCCTGGAGGGGGCCACAGAGTATGTTATATAAATAGAGGTCACACTCGTTCTTTCCGATCAGCGCCTCTATAATATGACTTTCGAACTAATATGTGTTAGTTATAAATGTACATTTATAGCTATGTATGTATGCATACAGCGCTACTGCGTAAATCGTATACAAGTTTTTGATCATTTTTATTTGTAATGAATATATTCATCGTAAGGCAAATCTTAATCCAAGAATGTCAATGCAGGAGTCAATGTTTATAAGTAGATCCGGAGATAGATAAAATTGTTTGTGGGAGGTCAGAAAATTTAAGGGAGCACACTCTCGTAATAGATACGTAAACAAAGTGAATGACAACAAATATTTCAAAGTTGTCAGTTTGAACTGTCAAAATTAATTGTCGTCCACCATCTTTTGTTATCAAACTTGCCAAAAAAATTATATAACAGTGCCATCTAGAGAGTGGATTGATAACTAAAAATAGACAGCTTTTTCCATACAAATCCGATTCTGAGAAGTGAAAATAGCGTGGAGGGGGCTGTGTCGCGCCTTGAGCGCGCTCTCCAAGTGTCGTTCGGCGAGATGCTGAACGCGCGACTGGAGAGCCTCGACTGACGCCTCTTCCCGGAGGTCTCTGTTCGTCCGTCAATCGCGGCGGACAGGAGGTTAAGGCACTGGCGCGGTCGCCCAGCCCGCGCAGGAGACTCGTCCGACAGAGTCCGTTAGGCCAAAGGTTACTTCCACAGCGATGGCAGGACCCAGCAACGTCCACCTTGAGATGAGCTGCTCGGCAGCGAACAGGCGTGGCAGGCGATGGCTTCCTTCTGTGAGGAGGTCATCTCGCAGAAGGAGGCGGCGGAGAGGGCTCGCGAAGATGATCCTTTGAGCAGTCTCATAAGGTAGGAGCTCGGCGGCCACCTTCCGCCGGGCGGACTGTTGGGGCGGCTATCCAAAGTTGAGTAGCTAGTGGTAGTCTCTTACTGCCCCAACAAATACGCTTTGTCGGTACACCGTGAGGCTTTAGTCCATGCGAGTTAGACATAACCCACTCTCTCTCCAGGGTGGGGGGTGTTTATGCACAAAGGAATTCTGCACGTTAATAAAAAGAAGAAAAAAGGATACCTGGTGGGCCGGTTAACGTTGTGGTTTTTAATGCGCAATACACCTTTACATATCAAAATTTTGATTTATGAATAATTTAAGGGGCCCGATGATATTCTTTATAAATAAAATAATTGAATCCAAACCATTTAATTTTTTCTATTGCAAAGAACATTATTTTATTAACCATTATGATATTGAGATTTCACCGTAAACAATGAAAAACAACGATAAACGTAGACATATGACTTGGGATTGACGCCATCTTAAATACATGCGTCTTTAACAGGCGCTTCCACAATTATCGCAATATTAATTTATTAATAATTAAATCACAATATCCACTTTATCATAAAATTACATAAAATGGGGTAAACATATCAATACAGTTGCAGAATCTAGCTCTAAGTTTCTAAACGTTTTCAAAGAATTAGCCGGTTCTAATTGGGGTGTTCATTCATAACATTTAGTTCGTTTATACTTCAATATTATAGGCAGTCGAATTGACTATGCGAGCTTTCTTTATGATAATAGTACTCAGGTTGAAAAAGTCCAAAACCAGACCATGAGAATTATCGAGGGTTTCATTAAAAGTACTCAAATCCATTTTATGGAAAACGAATTGAGCATATATCCGTTACATCTTAGGAGACAACATTTAGCTGGCAAAATTCTATTTAAATTTAAGTCAATTGGAAAAATACGAACTAACTAATGTATTAGAAGAACTGTCCACCTCTTTCCAATCACTCTATTTGCGTTACAGAAAAAAACCATTATACTTTCTATTTTTTTCTCAATATAAAAATACTCCAATTTAAAAAAAAAACATGAAATATTCACTTTACACACCTGGGTAGACAACATTGATTTGCACAACATAATTAAAATAAATTTAGATAGCACTTGGAAGCCAAAGCGTCAATATGATATTCTTAAAATAAAAGATATTTATTTGTCTTTGATATATAAATAAATATTATCAACATTTTGTTAAAATATACACTGACCGATCTAAAGCTGGTAATTATTTAGGAGCCGCATTTTTTGAGTTAAATTCCAAAACCTTTATGAAATTGCAAATTGATGAAAATATTTGAATTATGCACACTGAATTGATAGCAATTGCAGAGGCCTTATCATTTGCACAATCAACCGAGTCCATTTAGATTGTTATTTTATACGATTCAAAAAGTGCTCTTCAACACGTAGCTCGATGTACCTCGACTTTTCGAGGAATACCTATAGCCTACACTATTTTGAAGCAATTACTAGATTTAAAAGCAAAGAACAAAGTAATTGTTTTACAATGGATCCCTTCTCATATAGGTATAACTGGGAAGAAAGAGCTGATCTTTTAGCTAGAGAAGGATCCTCCGAAGGTGCTCCTATTAATATTTTACCAACTTACTTGGATGTATGCTCAGTATTTAAAAATAGCTGATATTCGCATTGTAAGGAATACTGTGATGAGCGTTCTAAAACAAAAGGAATATGGTACAGAACGATTCAGCCGCATCCCTTAAGGTCACCATGGATTGATGACAATACGATTTGCCGTCGGGAAGGAATCACAGGAATAAGATTAAGCTCAAGACACATCCCCAGTAAAAAGTTCGCCTACCTGATGCGTAAAGTACCATCACCACTCTGCCATAGTTGTGAGCTCATTGATGATGTGCACCACATCCTGGCAAAATGTGTTCGAAGCGAAGACATTAGATCTCGGCTTAATGCTCCTGATTCGTTCCACACTGGTTTGTACAATTCCTTATTGTCTGACCCCATTTCGAAAGATGCTAAATAATTGTACAAAATTAATATAATAATTAATATAATATAATGTATTATTAAGTTTATTATCATTCTTATTGTTATATAGTTGTATGTCACTTAGGCGATATAGTAGCGCAGGCGACTAAGCCTTGATAAAAAAAAATTAAAATACAGCTATCTTAACATGGTTTGCACATACTTATTTTATTTAGAAAAAAAATAGCATCGGGCACACTATTGCTAATAACAAAAATGTCTGGCAATAATAATTTCATGCTTTAGTAGCGTTACAAAGTTAGTAAAAAACAAAACATTCAAAAATTATATAAAATAAATATTTTGCCCGTAAAGGTGTGATATGCACTAGTAAACGCAACGCTTACCGGCAGCCAGGTAGCCCGCACGCTGTTCGGAAGAATATAAAGATATATAAAAAACTGGCTTATTGAAATTCTTTGTCGAAACCATTGCTAGGTTTTACACAAATAGTTACAGGCAAGTGACATTTGACGCGTTGTGCTCATATCTTTTTAATAATATTTATATTTTTCTCCAATACAATGGAGTGTGAAAAAGTTTTAATACAAGTCGAAAATAGTTATGATATCATTCAGCGTTTCATTAACATTATTCATTTTATGAATATATTTTATCGTTTAATTTACAATTTAACTCTATCAACTTGATATCTTATAATGGAAACTCTACTGACTGTATAGTAAACGTCTACAAAAAAGGGAAAGGAACTTCGTTAGGAACTGGAGGTCCATATACCTCTAAAGCTTTTTCATATTACCGCCAATACATGTAGGTTAGTTTTTATTTTAATTGAACCCGGTAAATGATGCTACGAACTAGTTGTAGGCTTATTTTAAAAGATTTCTCACATACCATCTGGGTATATGTTTGAGTGAGTCCCTTGACAGTTTGAATTCACAATTGGAAACCGTAGGTGTGGCTGCAATAAGGTTTTAGGTTTATTAAAACTTTTCGCGTTTAAAAATACAATTGACAACAGTGATAACCGATTTGGTGCAGACGAAGTTGCACGGGTCAGCTAGTAACATAATAAATCTGAAATCCAATTATAAATTGTACACAACATTATCAATTTTAACAAATACTACAGTTAACCTAGTGTGATGAGAAAATAAATATTGGGGATACACAACTGTCCTACGTCTATGTTTCTAATACAATATGTCGTTATTTTTTTTAAACTGTCATTAAATATTGTTTTGTGAACACAGAATTCGTTATAGTTCTTGCACATTCGTTACAACGGATTGTTTTTGAAATGTTGTTATTAACTGCTGGTAAATTAAATAATTGATGAGCTCATACTGACTGAGTTGGTATTCTGAAATAGATTTGCCCGAGTAGGTCACTACCAAAGGTACGGTTTACTATTTTACGAAGTATAATATGTCAGCGCACGTGGGTGCGCCATTGTTAAAACTACGATGGTTTTTACACAGAGGTCTATTCTGTGATTAACTTGAATAAATTTTCTACTCTGTGTAAAAACCATCGTAGTTTTAACAATGGCGCACCCACGTGCGCTGACATATTATACTTCGTAAAATAGTAAACCGTACCTTTGGTTTTATAATAGATTTTTTTTTTTTTTTTTTAATTTGTTTATAGGGGCTTTTATTCCACTGAACATATCAGCCCCATTGTTCCCCAATCTTTTTAGCTCTATCATGAGAGTCACTGATGAGGTATCATAACCAGGTCATACAGCATCTTAGCTTCATCCGAACAGGGTTCAGCCAAGATGCTGTGACAAATACCTATGTTCTGGCAACTACTTTTTATACTACTCATCAACGACTCTCTTTCGATGTTGTTCTTGGCACACTCCATCATCAAGTGATGCACATCCTCAATTTTTCTGCATACATCGCAGTTGGGAGATTCTGCTTTCCTCATTAGGTATGCAAAACGTCTAGATGGATAGTGCCCCGAACGGAGTCTTAAAGCTACCTTAACATATTGTCGGTTTAGGTTACATTCATTAAAAAACTAAGATGTAACTTAAAAAATAAAATACCTAATTACAAAGAAGAACACTAATACTGAGTTATACCGTAAAACAAAAAAAAAGTTTTTGGCAAAATTCTGGAATGTCACGTAGTGAATTTTATATTTTATTCATAATCTTGTGGCTCTATATTTTGTAATATTGGTGGTGTTTTACGTAATATAATTTCGTTATTTTGTATACAATGTGTGTATAAGTGAAGTGGATGGGAAATAAAATCACGGAACATGAAATCCGGCTTGCCACAAAAACTTTCTGGAAAGTTCTAATAAGTGGTCCGCCATCTTGTTAGAACATTAAAACGATTGAAATAATCTTATAATATTACCTACTGGACAATGGCAGTAATCATCTACTAGAGTATTGGTTTCCAAAAATAAAAGAATGAAATAATTTCAGGATTATTTAAGATAATATTGCTTTAATTTAGTATTAAATGAGGCTAAACGATTACAGAGAAACAGATCTATATCTTTATGAATATTGTTATAAGGTATATATTGTAATAAACGCATTATGGGAAGAGGATGATAGTAAAAAACGCGTGAATTTTGGCGATGTCTAAATTTATGTACTTCCTAGTACATAATCGCATTTTTCTGATATTTTTCTCGTCTTGGTTGATCATGGTCTAAAATAGGTAACAGTAAACGGGCAATCTCTTCGGGGTCGTTACTTAGATATACCAAAGCGATCCCTCGACATAAGCAAAAGTATAGACGAACTACCTTTAATCAACGCTCCGTGTTGTAGTGTATTAATTTTCGTGCACTATCACGTACTATATTTCAGTACAGTCGACAAGCATAATTAATTTCATTTGATTATATCGCAGAATAGTGGTAATTATATAGTATATTTACGTTGTTTTTTATATTCATTTTAGTAAATACTCCGTAGCAATTAACTTTAGTAATAACCGTATTATGTAAAACGTGTACTAATCTAGTCCAATTTGCATTCGCTTAATCAATATGATTTAATTTATATATACTAGAAGTCCAAGCGGATGTTGTCCTGCTTTGATATTTAAAAACAACCCTAAAAGCCAACCGCAGCGCCACCTACCGGGTCCAATTGCATCTAAACCATTCTCGGACCCACTGAAACACCCACACAAAATGTCATCATAACTGTTAAAACTACGATGGTTTTTACACAGAGTAGAAAATTTATTCAAGTTAATCACAGAACAGACAAAAGAACAATCTTGCATATATTATACTAGATGTCGCTAGTAGATAATAATATATTATTTTAATATACATATTTAACATACTCCCTTATCAAAATAATTGACATATTATTATAGACAAAAGAAAATACTAATTATCTAATTATTAGAAATACAGTAAAGTAAACAAGTTTTAATTTATAAGATTAACACCTAACTGTTTAACAAAGTGATAATGTTTTTGACAACATAAACTTTTTGTCAATATATCCGCAGGCATATCATTTGTGTTTAAGTATTCTATTGTTATATAATTATTTTCAACAGCTTCTCAAAATTTGAGTCGGATTCTTCTTCTATATAGGTACTGTCATTTCCACTCTTCACTGTATCACCAGTCTTTGATGACTTGATGACCAGGTGAGGGCCACCGCCTGGGGCCCACATTGTGGTGGAGCGCGCCCAGATCAGGGTGGGGACCCAGATGAAATATCTGGGTCTCACCATGGACGGGCGCTGGCGGTTCGAGCCCTACTTTGCGGGGCTCGGACCGCGAATTTCTGGGGCACCTGCGGCACTCGGCCGGTGTCTCCCCAACGTAGGGGGGCCGGGTGCCGGGTCCGCAGACTCTATATGGGAGTCGTGCGGGCGATGGTCACCTACGGGGCACCAGTCTGGGCCGATGCCCTCGGTGCCGCCAACGTGCGTGCGCTCTGCAATGCGCAGCGCACGGTGGCACTGAGGGCGATCCGGGCGTACCGGATGGTGACCTCGGCGGCGGCCTTCACGCTCGCCGGTTCCCTGCCCTGGGAGCTGGAGGCTGGAGTTCTCACCGCCGTGTACGAGTTCACGGCGGCGAGGAAACGAAGGGGGAAGCCTTCGGCTCCCAGGGAGGTAGAGGCGGAGAGACGGCGTCTCAGAGGAGACGCTGTTGAAAGGTGGCAGCAGGGCCTGGCGGACGAGTGGTTCGGGCGGTTCACAGTGGACGCCATCCGCCCGATCCTGTGGGAGTGGACAGCCAGGGAGTGGGGCTCCCTGACGTTCCGACTGGTGCAGGTACTCACCGGACACAGTTGTTTCGAGTGGTACCTGCACCGGATCGCACGCAGGGAGCCGACGGCCACCTGCCACGAGTGCGGCGCTGACGAAGAAACCGCGCAGCACACGCTGTCTGAGTATGCTGGGTGGGGGTAGCGGCGCCACATTCTGGCGTTCATGATATCATGGTAGGGATGGTGATACTTTTAGCTGGTGACTTTAGACAGACCCTTCCGGTTATTACTAGAGGTCACCGACAGAGAAAATAAATGCCTTTAATACGAAAATAAAAATAATTAATTTGAGTTCAGACAGAGGGTGTTTCACACTAATGATATTATAAGTAGTTAAGTAAAATATCATTGTTTCACACAAATATACATATAACCAAAGTTAGTTACCTACCTATATATCGATCATAAATTAGACCAGATTGTCTTACAAGACAGATTGATTAAAAGTTCTTCTTCTATTTTATTTTTGGCAACCAGTCTTCCAGCAGACTATTACTGCCATTGTCAAGTGAGTATCGATATTACAAGTACCTTGATATAATTTCAATGAACTAACAAGATGGTGGCCATTTTGTTAGAACTTTCGTGGGAGTTTTTGTGGCAAGTCAGAATCCATGCTCCGTGGTATTATTTCCGATCCACTTCACTTGTGCACAATAACCAAACTATATTACGTAAAGCACCACCAACATTACACAATATAGAGTCAAATAACACAAGGTTATAGATAAAATATAAATACCACTACATGGCATTCCAAGATCCCGCCAAAAATTCCCAATTAAGGTTATTGAAGATAATAATCCTAAGCAATTTTTTTGACAGCACTGCAAAGTGTCAAAATGTCAATAACACACAAGTTCACAATACCTATTTCTCATATATACATACGTAGTATCCTCTTAGTAGTCTGTGCTATATACAAATGTACTCTGTGGTACCTATACAGTGTCTTATCTATGATACAAGTGCTTTGTTTTGGACTTTGGACTTGTACGACTGTAAAGTCTGTGCTTTGGACGTTTATTTAAACAGGAATAGTACGTAACAAAGAGTGTAATAATAATTACAAGGAAATTCGTAATTGAAAATATAAAAAAATGCAAGTACCATTACAATCACTTCTATTTTCACATTCACGAAAAACGATAACAAGTAAGTAGAAATTAACTATATTAGATAAATATTTTTGTATTCGATTATAAATTTATAATACTTTAAAAAATAATCATAAACATATTTTAAAAAATAATATCAAATCACATGCTATAATTTATTTAGTTAATTTCAAAATAGTTAATAGAACTACTTTTCATCTTTAACCTAAAGATAAATTATAGAGATATAATAACAATAGATACACAAAAACATAATAGCCACAACAAAATTATTCATAGTAACTTTGTCAATTTTACCATAGCTTTTTGTTAAGTTAGGGTAAATAAAAAATTATAAACAAATGAATTGTTGTAGATTGTGGATTATATTTATATTCAAATGGTATCAGGTTTCATTCAACAAAATAACAAACAACTGTGCAAGTCATGGCACAAATAGGAAAAGTATAGATTTTTCAAAAGCAAAGACAAATTATTTTATAGTTTCAATTCATAAAAAAAAAAAAGATTAATTATTATCTGGTTTTTAGGCCTGTGTGTTGACAAGTTTAATCAGCTTATTGTCATCTAATTAACAGGCAGCACCACTGTAGAGACCTGAAAAGAAGGGTATTTTTGTGTATTTTTTTTATAGATGAAAAGATCACAAAGCAATACAACTTGGGGTGATTATTGAACATATATTTAGGTATATTAGAGTGTTTTTTATAAGGATTTATATAGAAACATCAACACTATACCAGTTATATTGAGGCATATTGAATGCAAGGTGCTTTTAGGCATGCAGTTTTTTTTTAAACATACTTTATTGTAGCTAGATAAAAACATAATGAATCTTTGATATATCAATATCTGCAAAATTGGTCAGTGCTTGTTTAAAATTGCTCAAATTTCAGAAAAAACGATGACTCACAGTTAGTTAAAATAGTTAATATAAACTTATGGAAAGAATCCAATGGACCCCCATTCATTTCAGGTGATCAGTACATTCTTTATTTTGTGTATTCAATAATTGTATAAATTTCTATAAGAATCGCTTATTAAATTGTCAAGCAACAGGTATTGAAATATGACCTTAGAAGAGTTATAATAGGAGCTTGGATTTCCATATAAACAATTTTGTTTTTCAAATTTACTTGTTGCTTCTTATATTACAGAGTTCAAGGTATTTTTTAAGACAACAGTTTTGTTTTTTATTTTTAATTTTAAAGTGGTGTTACCCCCTTAAATCTCAAATTGTCAAACTTGGGGCTATTTTAAAAATTGAAATTTCTGGCTCATGAAAAAGTAAATTAAGAATCAATAACAAAATTTCAGAAAAGTGAGTAACAGAAAACATGTTAAGCTTTTGGTTATCATAACAGAAATGACTATCACAGGCTTATGACTAAAATAGAACAATATATTTTTCAGATTTCATACTAAGATCATGCTCATCCAACAGTGCAATACCTCAGTATGAAACTCTTGCTGTTTCTGTACCAAAGAAACATGTGTTTCATGTAGAATTGAATCGTCCAAATAAACTAAACACATTCAGTAGAGCAATGTGGCGGTGAGTGTAAAATTTCCTTTTTAATTTTGATAAGTTCAACAGTTTCAGACAACTAAAATTCTAATATATTTAATTGTACTTCTAAGGCTGAGTTGCACCAGTCAATGTTAAAGTTAAAAAATCAGTTAAAGTTATTGTTAAGCAAAAAACGGGTTGCACCAGTTGACAATGGTTAAAATGACGTCACGATTTAACGTTAACTATTACGGCTCGATGTTGGCCGGTTAATGTTATTGTTAATGTCAATTTTTGAATCTGTTGTAAAGTTCAATAGTAAAAACTTTAAACTATTATGTTGTTGCTGAGAGACATCATATGGGAAACTGAAAATAGTTCTTCCGGTGACGAAACTAGTATATTTGAAGATAATTTGAGTCTTAAGAAAAAAAATGTTTATCTTTCTAGAATTTATCGGTTTGCAAAATGGGACGAAGAATTATTCTTGAAAGGTTTCTAAAAAATTAGCAAACGCATTGGCTTTGTACTATGAAGTATGAACTATTTCTGTTTACACATTATTAAAACTCAATATCCACCACAAAATATAATATATAATAAAATATATGATATACTTGTGTTACTTTTCTCCGAATTAACCATTTATATAAATATATCAATACTTAAATATCTAATATACAAGTTCACTGAAACAGATGCAAAGTAAATAACAAACGAAAGTAATTACAAGGCATTGATTTTTGGTCGCAATGAACATCTGGTTACAGATATAGCAAAGTCTTGCCAAGTAAAAAATGTTACCCTCTTTGATTTTTGGGACTAATTGCATTGTTTACGTAGTAACCCCAATAACTTTAACAATTACAAAGCGTTTGATGGTGTAACTGGTTTTGGTAAATGTATTTGTTAGTGGCTCTTGTCATTGTTATAGTTAACTTTAACGGTTACAATAACCGACATTTCGGTGCAACTCAGCCTTAATCTAGGTTTAACTTGTCAGTGCAAATTATTTGATGACATGTTTAATAACTGGGATTTAATATAATAAATTACAATAAACGGAATTAAAACTAAAATTATCAATGTATTTTGTTCATTACATTCATTAACATATTTAGTACAGTATAATTTTGTTAAGTCGAACTTCAACAGAAATAAGAAAAAATTTCAAGATTTCAAGAGAAAAGGTTTCTGGTGGATCATGTCTGCGTCACCAATTTTGGGATCATGTTTTGGGTTTTCAACATAATATAAATTTTAAAATAAAATATTACTTTGCAACATATATTTTTATTATATTGACTGGACTATTCTCGTGGAAAAAATGTGACATAGAATGTGTCATTATTTTTTCTCTAGTGGCCAGTGTACATAGACTGCTTTAATAGCCAGCATGCTACCAAGATTTTGAGTTAGAAAGAGTTTCATAGGTAATCATTTGACTTACAGGAGGTGTAATATTCTTAAATTTAAGTTACAGGGGTAAAATAAATAAAAAATATTGTCACTAAGTTAATGCTTATAAGCTAGTCTAGTTGGAACTTAAATTGTTATAGAACATTACTTTGTGAAAGGAATAATCTCTCCTCTTATTTGTGACCTCTAGATTGTCTTAGGAGTTAACATCAACACTGTGATATTTGCTTGTAATAAAATTGAAGTAAGATAAAAATTTAAAAATACATAAATCTACTAGCTATTAGCCACGACTTCACTCGCCTTAATGTAGATTTGATCTATCCTACTCTATCATATGTCCTTATGGTGCAATTGTTAGGGTATAAAAGTATATCAAACAAACAAAGTAGGTAGCTTTTTTTTTTTTTTCTCGAACAGACTACGCTATTGACCAAGCAAGGTCTTAACAGCTTCACCGGACTACTAAGGCGAGCGCTTAAGGCACTCAGCCGATTTTACTTTGACAACTAGCTCAAGGGTGCGCGGCACACCTCGGCTTTTGCTGTTGCCTGATACATGCAAATCGCGACCTATCTGAGCTAATCTGAGCTAAGCTAACTATTCATACATATATGAGTTGTTGAAACATATATGTGTACCAAGCATACATACCTCAACAACCCTTATATATATTTCGTATCGGAAAGAAAGTTTTGATTTAACCGTGGAATATATCGTTTATGAAATCGAGAACACAGTCAATGTTTTGGTCCAAAGATAATTTGTACAATATTTGTGGAATAAATACTTATTAAATACTCATTCTTAATTATTGTCATAGTCACGTCATATCTATACTAATATTATAAAGACTCAAGGGCTCCACGCCGAGGGAACGGACCTAGGCTTGAGCTGCTGCCGAGGGGGGCCTAGTCTGGTGTGCGGGAGCGAAATTTACCCCCAGACCACGGCGGCGTGATCTGTGGTTACGCGGGCGTGGGCGTGAGCACGCTCTGTTTAGAGAGACAGGCTGGTACTGATCGTTCACTGCCGTTATTTCATCGGGAGGGTCGGTAAAAATATGTCGCGGACGTCTTTTACTACGCGCAGCGTTTGGTACGGGTTCGTATTTTACGGCGGATACCACTAACGGACTGAAAGTAGGTAGCATTCTTGTTTCTAACTACCAGTTCCCGCGACTTCTTTGTCTGCGTGAGACCTTATGTAAAAAACAGTGATTAATAAACTCATCTAAATGGATTAAGTCTAAATAATATCCACTTTTATCTCGTACTTAACTCATGCCATTATTCCAATTACAATAACTTTTGATTGAGTGAACGGATTTTAATGAAATAAAGACTACGTTGTTCTTGATGATATCCTTTATAATATATGAGGGTTTACTGCAAATAGAGTACTTTACTTTACATTTCTAAAAATGATTTAAATGTATTTTATTACTTATTCCTAGACAATAAACATAACAATAACTAATAACTAGACAATAGACAATAAACATGCAATATTTTTTCCATGGAAATCGAAACAGTACAGACACGTTACATTTACATTCTTATTATATGTATATGTATATGATAGAAGAAGATATATATTTGTAATAGTAGTTACAGTTGTATCTAGTGTAATGGTGGTTAAACTAGTATCATGCATGTACCAGATAAAAAGTAAACTGTGCAATGTACTTGAAAGAACTATATTCATGAGCAAGATGCAAGGGTAAGAAAAAGTAACTTATATAAGAATTAAAATGATTTCAGGGAGCTAAATGAATGTTTCTCTACTCTGGACAAACATTCGGAATGCAGAGTTATTGTGCTGTCTGGTCAGGGTAAACATTTTACAGCTGGTAAGTATAATGCATCTTAAATATATATTTATATATATATTTACCTATATATAAATTAAATCAAACCAAGAGAGTCAACAAAACTTGATTAATTTGAGAAAATAATTATAAAAGATTTGATTATAAAACGGTTTTTTTATGTTCTTGTGATGTTACTTCTTTAAAGAGGTTTTTAAAATGTATCTTTATATTCGTATATATTATATATATATATTTTTATAATTATAATGTATAGTTATATTTTTATTACATTTTTAGTAAATTCAGTTACATATTAGATATTGTAATGAATAGGTATAGACTTGAACAGCCTTGTGGAGATGGCACAAGAAGCTGAAGAACTCCCTGATGTAGCCCGAAAAGCACGTTTCCACTATAACTTTATTAAATATGCTCAAGTAAGTTTAAGTTTATTATTAAAGAATATTAACTTAAAACTATTACATTACAAACGTAATAGTCAAGTGTCGATTGATGTTAGGTGACATATAAAAAGTTACATTTCATAATTTTTTAATCTTTTTTATTTATACAACATTTTGAAGATAATTAAAAACAAAAGTAATACACTTATGAACAGCTAAAATAGGACTTGGTTTATTGTTAAATGTACTGTTGCATATGTGTGATGATCAAGAGTGTATTATGCTTTAATACCACAAGATCTTTGACATTTTTGTCTCCGAATGAATCGGCGATTTCTTCCAAGAATTTCCACCCGTATTTAAAAATAAGAGGCGCTCCTATTTGCAAAACAACTGTATTTCTTGCTTGACACTTGTACAGTTCACAACAACCCGATAAACTGTTCGACTTTAAATCATAAGGGTCATATCCCGAAATGGCATAAGTGATTTTTAATGTTAAAAACGTAAGTTATATATCCGCTACAGTTACCCCAACAAGTAATAGGCAGAAATGTGACTACAATCTGCAATATAAATTGACATCAAACTGCTTCACAAATAAATATTTCCAAGCGGAATTCCAATTTCAATTCCGAGCGGAAGTGCAAAGTAGCGTCCACTATAATATTTAATGATGGATTTCCGCAAAGTTCTTCAATCAAATAAATATTTTGTAAATTTTTAAATAATGCTTATATTGATACCAAAAATTAGTTAGCAACATTCGCGATCAAATTGTAGGCATGTGGTTATCTGTTTAGTGTCTGGCAAATGAATGTATCTGAATATAATTTTAATAAAAATTCTCAATCATAAAAATAATAATCGCTCCCCTTTCTTTGGTGTCAACATGGCGTCCATTTGCGACAGCAGCTTGCTGTCAAATATGTCAAGCTGCATATTGACATTTGACAGTAGTTTGCTGTCGTAAACGGACGCTACATTACAGCTAAAATAAGAGTTGGTTCCAAGCTTTTCAGTCAAATTGACGTTTAATATCTTAAGAAACATTTGGACAACAAATATTTGCACGCTTAGTTGTAGTTATTGGCGTATTACTGTCGCGGAGCAGCAGCACACGATTAATATCTCGTATCTTTTGTACCAGGATGGTATTACGGCATTGGAAGTTTGTATGAAGCCAGTCATTAGTGTCATCCACAAAGCGTGTATTGGAGCTGGTGTGGATCTTATAACAGCTGCTGATATAAGGTAAAAAATTATATTTTTAGTAACACTTCTTCGACTTCGTACTCGTTAGTATCAAAGATAGTGTAACTTCTCTTAGTATTTTTTATCAGATAAGAAAATGCATGTTTGTATTGTTTCGTTTCGGTTGGTCAGTAAGAGCGCCGGAGACCCACCTAACCTACCCTTCTCATCCCTTACCCACAAACACAGACACAACGTACATGCAACTCCCCTGATGTTACTAGTGTCTATGGACGGCGGTGATCACTTAACATCAGGTGACCCGCCTGTTCGTTTGCCTATGATGATATTTAAAAAAAAACCTACAAATATTCACAAAATTTATCTCATAATCTTTTTATTATATTTTATTCTAGAGTTCTAGAGACGATTTTGATTTATCTCTGCTAAATTTTGTTATCACTGCTTAGTTCTTATAATAAGCATGTAGATTAGTAGCTTAGTAAGTCATCTATGTGCTATTTAAAATTTCATCAAAATCGGTGTGGCCATTTTGCACAGAAGCACAGATGAATAATATACACTTAAATCGTATTTATATGTATTAATTTTGAATTATAGATATTGCACTGAAGATGCATGGTTCCAGGTCAAAGAGGTGGAGGTCGGCCTCGCAGCTGATGTTGGAACATTGCAGAGGTTTCCCAAGGTATTATTATTCATATTTGCTGTCTTAAATATATTTACTAATAATATTATAATATAATCTCACTAATCCCGCACTATTAAAAACTGGAGGGTGCCCGATAATTGGAATGTTCCGATTACTGGATTGTAGTGAAAGTCATAGGTAATGAATAAAATAAAGCATTTCATAGAGGGAATAAATGTATGCAATGTATTAAATTAACATGTACATATGTAATTACATAGTTTTAAAATAATCTTTAATTGAGGTCTGCTTTTGTACAACTTGTAGTCATTGCTTAAAAACCTTTTCTCTCATTTTGCGAAGAACTATAATATCTTTGGCAGATATGCCGTTTTCTTCTGTCCATGTTATGCAGGTATTTAAACAAATCAATGCATGATGCAATGCAATGCAATGCATCATCGGAGGGTGATGGATTATTGGAGGTGCCCATCTATCGAAGTGCTGGATTAGTGAGATTGTACTATGTATAGTAAGTATGTAGGAATTTTTACTGATTTTTCAAGATCTCCATATGTCGCATGAGACATGTAATCTCACTTAATGTCTTTGTTTTGCACTTATCTGAATACTTTCAAAAACATGCATCAAACAGTTTGCGTTACGTAGATATGTTAACTTTGATATTTTAATTCACCGATCTGTCTCAATTAAAACCCCACACCTGATACCAAGTTTAGGAAAACATTAATTATCTACATATTCACAAAAATACATTAAGAATGACAGATATTTGCTGATGGCATTGCAAACTTGAATCTTTGAATCTCGAATTGCTTTAATAGTTTTCATAACATGTTGTGAGTGTTGCACTAACTGCATATATTTATGAAAAATCTAATCTAATTTCTGAACTATTAATTTATTTTGGAGTCAAATACTTTTTTAATTGAATCTGAATCTATATGTGAATATGTATTTTTTGTATGTTTTTTGATACACATAAATTATCAAAAACATGGCACCCATAATAATAAGGTATTGTTAATAATTTTATAAGAGTATATGTTTTTATTTGACATAAGCTCATTGAATTTCAAAGTAAGCTTAGTTTCTATTACTAATTAAAATGATGATATGTAGTCTGGCCAATAAATTGAAATTAGTTAAAACTAGTGATAAATGCCCTGAACCATGAGAGATAGCTCATTAAATTCATAATGACTAGATTATGGAAAAAATTAAGTTACTGTATAATCCTCATTGAATTTAGAATAACTAAATTATTAAAATAAATTAAGTTACTCTATAATCCTCATTGAATTCAGAATAACTAAATTATTAAAATAAATTAAGTTACTGTATAATCCTTATTGAATTTAGAATAATACTAAATTATTGAAATAAATTGAGTTGCATTATAATATTCATTGAATTCAGAATAACCAAATTATTTAAATAACTTACAGTTTAATCCTCATTGAATTTAGAATAACTAAATTATTACAGAAATTTAAGTTACAGTATGGGAATTAGAAAGGAATTAGAAAATATTTGTTATACTGAGCAATTTGTTGGGGTTATATATAGGTGAGGTCGGACTAAGATTCGTTTTAACAAGGTAAGAAAATATATTTAGTAACCTTAAATTATATGTAGGTACCTATCTGCTTACCTTGTTAAAGTGAATAATTTAAGGAATACGTTTTTCATTTCTCACCCTTTTTCAGCTTTTGCAAATAGCAATGTTTACATTACTTAACATCAAACAATAATGACTGTACAATGAATTTATTGTGTCCGAACCTGTTGAGACATGAAGTATTGTGGAATAGATGGGAATAATTGATACGCCTAAAAAAGGCTTTATAAAGGCTAATTTGAAAAAAATTTGTTAGAGGTCAATAATACTTTGTATTTATATTCTGCAATGATAAAAAAATAATTACAAAACGGTTTTAGAATATAAATTTATATGTGTTTAAGAATAACTTAATAAAGAAAATTTGGCAAAATGAGGTTACAATATATAATAGGTTGAAATATGTTAAAGTACCATTATAAAATATAAATAAATCGGTGTATTCGCGAAAAATTTGATCTTGTATTACACGTCATTCGCTGATGACTTATTTTGTTATTCAGAGATGGGGGCCTATTCTATGTTTTGAGCTAGCATTTAGTCGCTGTTTCTGGATGACATTTAGCGTTCGATCCAATATCAGTCAATTAGGCAGGTATTGATTAAATTCCCTTTGGTTACAAGTGAATAAACCCTGTGGTGTGCTTGTTGTCTCAATTTTACTCTTGTTTTGTGGTTTTCTTCGCTCCATCGTCTTGGTCATGCCATGCAAGAGAAAAAAAGAAAACAATGAAGGACTTAGAGTCGACAAAACTTAACCACTGTGTTTACCATCAAGTATAGTAAATCCGTAAAAAATGAATGGTGGTAGAGCCACGCTGAAACTATTATTGGTTTCAGCATGAATGGGTCGGCTCGTCCGGGGTAGTACCAACCTCTCATAGAAAACCGACGTGAAGTAACAGTGCTTGCATTGTTGCGTTTCGTTCGGACAGTGAGAGCGACGGAGACGCACCTCCCCCCTCCCCTCTCCTCTCCCTTTCCCTCCCCTAACCCACTTGCATGATAAAGATGGCAACGCACTTGCGACTCCTCTTGTGTTGTTAGTGTCCATGGACGGTGGTGATCACTTAACAGCAGGTGACCCACCTGTTCGTTTGCCACCTATGACATAAAAAAAATAAAAATAAAGATAGGTATTTGATATGACCTCTATATAATTGGCTATAATCATAACACAAGCTGAGTCAGATGTATGTCTGGTTTTTACGTGTTGGTTTAATTGCTGTGATCGTTTTTGTAATATTTCAGGTTGTAAACAGCACTTCCGTAGCGAGGGAGTTGTGCTACACTGGTAGGAAATTTGACGCGAACGAAGCGTTGCAGATCGGACTCGTTAGCAAGTTGTTCCCCGATAGAGAAGCGTAAGTATATTATTTTGTAACAAAATCTTTGTTCACACAAAGGCAAAAAATGAACAAACTCACGTACTAAAGACTCCCCCGATCCCCCGAGCTGTGTTCTGTGCCGCGGCGTGGGTCATACCGCGAATTATCGCGGATGTCCCCGCGCCCCGCGCTCAAAGCGCCCTCGCTACTCCTGGCAGGCGTCGCCGTCTAAGGCGGCCGCCGCTCCCGCCCGCCCTCGACCCCCGCCTTTCATGTCCCGAGAGGCCTTCCCGAGCCTGCCGAGCACGTCTCGTGCACCGGCAGCGTCCGCACCCGCGACTAGCGCGCCCCCCCGCCCCTACCGGGCCCCTCAGGCTCCGTGGGCTCCTAAGCCCGCGTCCCAGCCCATTCCCAGACCTCCGGCGGCTAATCCTTCACAGGATCACCCCGCCTATTCCTTCTCCCTATCGAGTATTGACTACGCAGGTCAATTACTCATCTTCCACGAGATCTCGGAGATCTCGGCATACGAAGAAACCGCCCGAAATCCTCTTCTAGGATCCGTCACTGCAATACATAGGTTTCCAGCCATCGCGGCTACATTACAACGGCTCGCGCGCGCAGCTGTTCAAAATAAATAACTCATATAAGATAGAGTGAATCGCGTATTTACGTCTATCTTCCCCTAAAAACGACCGTTCAATAATAATAATTTTTGTTATGTCTATTTTTAGATTTCGGCGCCGTCGCCGTAAAGTAAATTTAAATTCGATCTTATTAAATGCGTGTTGCGCCCGCGCTTTTGTAATCGATCCTTTTTAGCTCCCGCACACATCGCGGTTCTCAGTAATATCTCGAGCCTAGGTCGTCCCCGCGCGGAGCCCTCGTGATATTATTATCGCGATACAGTGACTCACCTACATCACTTGAACACACATATGAGATCATCTCTCTCACACACGTGCACATATATACACATGGTGGGAGGGTTTTGTTTTTTTTCCCTCATCGAACTGAATCGAATAGTTTAGTTCGTTTCATTCCGATATACACGTATTCATTTGTGAATCATGCAATTTCGACTGTATGGTTCACAAATGTATATATGTATGAATAGCTTAGAATAGTTAGCTAGGTCAGACGTGACTTTTTCCAGGTAACATCCCAAGCCGAGGTGCGCATGCGCCCTTGTGTATGTTACCTAAAAACCAAATCGGCTGAGTGCCTTAAGCGCTCGCCTTAGTAGTCCGGTGAAGCTGTAAAGACCCTGCAGGGTCAATAGCGTAGTCAGTTCGAGAAAAAAAAAAAGAACAAACTCATTATTACACAGATGATAATACAACCAGATAACTCTCGACTTTCTGGTGTCCTATTTAAAAGATCGCTCGGCTAAGTTAACATACATGAAACAACTTCTTTAGGATCGTTAGGACGAATTGGTGTTCTACAGACCTTTATTTTAGGGTCGTTTTTGTTCTTGATGATATGCCACTAATGGCTGATAGTTAACTGAGCAGACGTGGTGCTTTTTGTAGATGATACTTCACGTATATTTGAAGTGAACGGATAGATTCAGAGTTTAGGTATCTGATTAATAATTTAAATGAAATTTTTCATTGATTTGCATTAAATAATTTATTAAGTAGATTAAGTATGAGATTACATTGCCTAACGTTCCACGGATTGATTAGTAGAATCAAGATCTATGGGAATTTAGTATGTTTAGTTGACAATACTGTATTTATTGTGAACTAGCCTCTGCCCGCGACTTTGTCCGTGTGGAATAGTTACTTTGGGCTAACGCTAAAATGCAGCGGAAGCTTTTAAGAGGAAAAAAGACCCGATTTTGAAACATTCTTCATTGGTGCTCCGCTCCTATTGGTCTTAGCGTGATGATATAGCCTCCTATAACCTATAACCTCCCTCTATAAACGAGCTATATAACACTAAAAGAAATCGGACCAGTAGTTCCTGAGATTACCCCCTACAACGTCATAAATTCACAAACTTTACCTCTTTTTTAATATTATATTAGTATAAATAAAATGAGATGGTTGTAATTTACCACCATTCACAATATTTTAATTCGTTCTGTTATACAGTATAGACTTGTCGTACATTCGTTATTTGTAGCTTGTTTTGTTTGTTTGTTTGTGAACGCGCTTCATCGTTGCGATCCGTCAATGAACTCTCTTCTCGTGAGCCGCATCGGGTGGACCGAGATCTCTCGAAATGCCCACATGTTTCCGCGTTGCAGGTACTAATCCCTTCAAACTGGCGGCTTCAGTTTCTATACTCCATGTAGCGCCAACTATGTTTTTTTTGCCGCGTCCGTTTTACTGGTGCCAAAATTCTTGGTATATTACTTGTATATTAAATGCGTCACGGCCGTCTCGCGTTATTTTTTTCCGTTATTTATTCCCCAGGGGGGAAGGGGTGGGGGCCCTGATCTACCATTTCACGGGTTTGGCGGGCTGAGAGGCAGTCTTGCGACCGGACTGTGTCAGCCTCGCGCAACCCCGGGACACTCCCATACTGCGGCGTAGGTTGTCGTGGAGTTTTTTAGTCCATTAGAGGTTGACTCGGTTTAGGCCCTCCCCGGGGACCTGATAAGTCTATGAAGAGGTTTCTCCACGAAAAAAAAAAGGTTAGTCTTGCGAAACAAATTAACGCGAGCCGGCGGTGGTAGCGTTCGAGCATGTGCATTTAATACACAATTACCATATCTTTTACTCGAAAGCTTATACCTAACACATCATTTCGCATAATTCTAATATAACATACAGCTATGAAGGAAAATCAAACTAAAAGATCTAAATGGCTAAACTTGGCTCCCTGTCTGCAATAATATTCTTGATCACACTTGATACTAAAGTACCACGGGGTTACTTTACTTAATACAAGTTACTTATGTTTTTACAAAATCCCAAAGTACATTACCGATTTGCCGGACTGTAATTTCAAACACCATGTCAAGCGGGCCTTTGTGTCAAAAGGATTATAAGGTGGATCAAAAAGTTAGTGATGATGTTGTCTCGAATGGACACCTCTCTTTGTGCATCCACTAATAACAATTCGATTGTTGACGTCTTGCCGGTTCTTCTTTTCGTAAGCCCCTTCTCAGGGCCTAAATTGAAAAAAGTATTTTTGTTTTGATTTGACGAGGTCTTACGCCGGTTCTGGTAACGTTGTTGCAGGGCGTTAAGGCACGCGCTTGACGTAGCGTCCGACATCGCAACGAAGAGTCCGGTTGCAGTGCAAACAACTAAACACAGCTTGGTTTACTCACAAAGCCGACCCAATGATGAAGGATTGGAACATATTGTACGTATACTATTTTATATTTCTACATATTATTAAAGAGCACGAGATATGTTGTTATCAGAAAAAAATTTGATGTATAACTTCTTTACGCACGCTTGACTTGGGGAGTAAGCTGGTAAATGCGTAGTAAGCTGGTAAATGCGTAACGAGAGCGTTACGGAAACGTGTTATCGGGCGAGGCGAACGGAAGTTAAGAGAGAGATATAAGTTAGTGAAGATAGCCCATAGTTAGTAAAACCCATAATAAATGTAAATATTAGTAGAAAATTAATATTCGTATCATACATATAAAAACATATATATCGTGTGAAAGGTTAATCAGTCGCAATATTTACATAGGTTATTCAGTACTCACTTCTCGTTCTAAATTCATTAAAAAAAATAGGTGTTAATATTTGACCTAATTATGTAGAGAAAAATAAAACTGATATACGCTCGTAACGCGGTAGTGTGCGTGCTGCCACGCCCCGACTGCTACCAGCACCGGGCGCCGCCGCCAAACCGTGCCTCAGTTAATTGTTCGTTGAAAGGGATAGTTTACGTGTTACATAATGTTAAAGTTATTAACCCCGGATGCGCCCTCACGTTCGTTCATTGAGCGTTTCATTTTTATACCCATACTTATAACTACAGTCTTAAAACAAACTTTAACTAAGGTTTTCTTTGTTGTTTATTAGTATTTGTTTTTATATTATTATTTTATATGTTAAATATGATACAATTGCGAATTTCAAGTTTCATCCAACAGACCGAATCGAAAGCCCACTGGGAGCAGTCATGTTTATTGGATATAATAATTTTATACCTAATATCAGATACATTTTTTATAATTTAACAGCTACAAAAACAATAGCCGAAACCACATAATAAATACTCCTATGACCGTGATTTCGTTTTATAACACTATCAGAAAAAAACACCGTGGCCAAATTCGTGAATATTTTAAATTAAAATAAATAAGACAAACAAAAATAATTTGGCACTTCTAATGTTCTGTTTATTTGGAATATTTAAAACTATTAAAGTAATACGTTTAGCTCCAGCGGAGGTATGGGAGTAGCATAACATTGAAACTGAATTTAACAACTGTAAAAATAAAATTAAAATATGATGAACAATTTGTGTACTCTATATGTGTGTTTTATACTTGAGTGCTAAGTTCATTCTAACTATCATAATAATCTATATTATGTCTTGGATGTTGACTTCAACAACAAAAGAAGTGAGATCTAAATGGGTGCCAAGTTCAATGGTCAGTCCTGAAATTTATTTATAACAACATAAAATATGTTATAACACCTTAAATTGTCATATCTGCTTATAACTTGGGATAATATTAGGTAATTTACCTATGAAATTGCCGTTTTGTATGAAAAAATGTAAACGAATTTTTTTTATGTATTTTTTATTTGTATTAACCGCAGTAATGATCCATGCAATCAATGCATCTTTGCCAACGCAGTGGCAGTTTATTGATGCCCTTCTTAAAGAAATCAGCTGGACGGGAGGCAACAAATTCTTTAAAGGCATTTTGTATTGCCTCTCGGGTATTTACTTTTTTTCCCGCCAAGGAGTTATCCAAATTCTGGAAAAAGTAGTAATCTGTGGGTGCAAGGTCTGATGAGTAGGGCGGATGACTGACAACTTCCAACCCCAGTTCTTGCAACTTGGAGACCGTCTGCTGTGCAGTATGAGGTTGTCGTGCAGGAGCAGCGGAGACGAGCGATTGACCAATGCTGGTTGGAGATGTGCCAGCTTCTCCATCATTGTGTTCAGTTCTTCACAGTACACATCTGCAGTAATGCTCACCCCGTTTGGTAAGAAGCTGTGATGAATCACACCGGTGCTAGACCACCAAACAGTGACCATCACTTTTTAGGGGTAAGTTTTCGTTTAGGGCATTGTTTAGGTGCTGAACCAGGATCCAACCAACTTGATTGCTTGCGGTTATCAAACAGAATCGATTTTTCATCGCAGGTAACAATGCGGTTCAAAATTCCTTCATTTGTGTGTCTGTTGAGCAGTGCTAGGCACGTCTCGACGCGTACTTCGCGCTGGCGATCATTGAGTTCGTGGGGCACCAATTTGTCAAGCTTCTTTACCTTGCCAATTTGACGCAATTGGACCAATATTGTTTTAACGCTAACGTCGAAAGCTGTTGCTTATTCAGCTGTAGATTGTGTATCATCAGCTTCCACAATCGCCTTTAATTCGTCATTGTCGACCAAAGTCTTCGGACGACCGCGAGGTTCATTTTTCAGGTCGAAATTTCCAGAACGGAAGCGAGCAAACCAATAACAGGTGGTGCGTTGGTTTCTAGTGTTAGCTCCGTAAACGTCGTTGATGTCGCGTGCCGCTTGTGCCGCGTTGCTGCCACGACGTTACTCATATTCCATAATTACTCGAATTTTTAACGTATCCATGGTGATAAAAAAGATTGAAATACGATGAAAATGTAACACTAATCAGTAAACAAATGACTACTTTTGGAAAAAGAATTCCATGATTTTAAAATAAAATTAATTTGAAATTAGAATTCTTAGCCAAACAAAAATTATTTTGATTTGAAATGGCCAGTACTGCAGAACGGCAATTTCATAGGCGAAGACCTATTATTGTAGCCTAGTGTCCGACTTGGCTAGTTACGAATATATATATATATACTATACATATAATAAAAATGAAGTGTCTGTATGTAATATCAAAATATTTTTTTTACTGATTATGAACTGAGTATGAACGGATAACAAAAATGCATTTTTTAAAATTTTGTATGTCTCTCTGTCTGTTTGTTCCGGGTAATCTCCGAAACGGCTGGACCTATTTTAACGTATTTCACTGGCAGATAGCTGAAATTACAGCGGGTTACTTAGGTTACTCCAATTTAAAGTAGCTGTTAACCGTGGATTCGCCCGCAGTGCTATCTCCAAAACGGTTCTACCGATCTTCACGAAACTTTCACTGGCAGATAGCTGACCTTATAAAAAGTAATTCAAGCAATTTTAGTTTCTACTAGATATTAACCGTGGCTTCACCTGCAGTGGTATCTCCAAAACGGTTTGACCGGTCTTCACGAGACTTACTGGCAGATAGCTGACTTTACAAAAAGTAATTTAGGAAATTTTACTTTATACCAGCTGTTATCCGTGGCTTCGCCCACAGTGCTTTCTCCAAAACAGTTACACCAATTTTCACGGGACTTTCATTGGTAGATAGCGAACCTTATAAAAAGTAATTGAGGTTATTCTATTTTAGACTAGCTGTTACCCGCGACTTTGTCTGTATGAAATTTAGCAAGATTTCAACTCATTCTTTATTTTTAATAAGAGAAATAAGTATCAGCTTATTGTTTACAATTCGATATTCTAATGATTAATAACTTTAATGATATAGAGGTCTTCCTGATAAGATCTTAGATTATAAAGGTATTACGTAAAAAGTTCCATAATACAATTTTTTGCGGAACAGACAAGCGTTTATATTTTGTATAGTCACAAAATCTTAATTATAATAATGGCAATATATATTAAATGTAATCTAATTGTAAATCTTTGTAATAATATTTTAAGTTATTGTTTCATTAGTTCCTTAAACAGTGTAAGTGAGCACTGATGTAATGATATGGTGGGTTAAGGTTCCAAATATGTTGCTCATGACAAACCTCATCTTGCACGCTGTTAGTATTTATATATATAATGTACACGTTACATGTTACTTTTAGTGGCGTGCGCGTCGTACTTACAATTGTCTTTAAAGAGCATTTCTATGATTGTACATAGTCTCACGATTTTATAATTCTTTAATACGATTAAAAAAAAACGCGCGGGGAGTTGCGGGTACAGCTAGTATAATACGAATTATATTATAGACTTCGCAAGTTCTAAAGCTGTTAGTTCTTATTTTGTTCTTCCAAAAATTTGGCTTGCTGGAAGAAACTAGCCATCGAACATAGGGCTCTTCCATGACTGTTTTAGTAGGTTCTATAATTCGTATGTTCGAACTATCCAAGTCAGACCTTGGGCTTCAATATTTTCCCAAGTTATAAGCAGAAATGATATTTTAAGTTAATGCCATATTATATGTTGTTATAGATAAATGTCAGGACTGCCTATTGAATTTGGCGTCCATTTAGATCTTACTTCTTTTGTCGTTGAAGTCAACAACCAAACACGGTTTTTTGGTTGGTACACGTATATCTTAACCGTGTCAAAAATAATTATATACAGTGGTGGTCGTATAATTAGAAACACTACCAACGGTCCTTGACATTATGTAAGGTACTTCACCGTAATCGTTTTTATTTTGAAATTAAACAATAAATAGGTTAACAATATGTTCAAAGATTTATTATTTATTAGAAAAACAATATAAATCCCACTACACAAGTGCAGTTTCAATATAACATTACGGACAAACATTTAAATCAGTTTTAAGGTTTAAGAAACAATAACAAAAAAGTATAAAAAAACAATATTTTTTTAAGTATTAGTAATTAATATTGTTATTTACGAAATAGTTACTATCCACAGCCTACCAATAGTTATAATTAATATTTAGTGGCGTATCCCTTATTTTCAATAACAGCATTGCAACGACGTGGCATTGATTCAATCAATTTCATACATTTTTCTAGGGGGATTGAATTCCATGTTTCAATAAATGCTTCATATAGTTCGTTTTGACTGGTGTTACGTTTGTTTGGAACTTTCTTTTTAACAATATACTAGAGATTTTGTATTGTGTTTAAATCCGGACTATTTGCTGGATCTAAAACGGATATATGCTGTTCGCTAACGAAACATTTGACGCTATTGACCGTGTGTTTAGGGTCATTGTCATGCTGAAAGGCCCAGGTTACATGCAAATGATCGTCCGAGTAGGGAATTATTGTGTGCTCTAAGATATTGTATTGCCATTGATCCATTGTACCTTTTCCGAACGGGTCCAACTCCACATTCGGAAAAGACCCCCAAACTATAATGTTACCGCCACTATACTCCTTGTGTATTTATAATTTAAAAAAATATTTACAGGACGTCTAACAGCGCATCGGAATTTACCATATTTTGTTTAATCTGAAAATAACTTTTTCATTCTCGTACCGTCCAATTAACATATTTTTTAGCAAATAATAATCGCTTCTCTCGGTGTTGCTTGGTAAGAAGCGGTACCTTTCGAGAGATTCTTCCAAACAATTTAGATTGACGATATGTTTCTCGGGTCATCAGGCGAAAAAACTTCATTTTTAATGTGGTTGGAGCCTTTAGTTGGGTCTTTTTTAGCAACACAAACGATTAGCGTATCTTCTCTAGCAGAGGTTTTTCTTATACGAGCCTTTCTAAGAACATTTTCAACAGTTCTATTGGGGCCGCCGTCTGTCAATATGGCGACACCTCTCGCCCTCGTACGTCATCGGCCCGCGGTTAGGCGGGGTGAGGTGGAAATGAGGTGAGACGTGAGGCGAGAGCGCCGGTAGCCCGCCTCGGTGGCGACAGTCGGATGCCGGTGGTGTCCTGAAGGTGCACCGACTATGATGTGCAATAATGCACGAGCCAGACGATGAAGGTGGTGGATTATGAAGCAGAGGTCGGGGTGGTCGCAAGAAAACACCGTGGTTCTCGTTTAATGACCGCGTCCCCGAGCCAACAGAGCACTACTACTGACGATGAAGACTTCTCGATGTTATTATTCAATATTATCTCAATGAGATGTACAAGCAGACTACTCGATATTACTTTGATGCCTTCGATGTTATCTCAATGAGATAGATCGTAGTTTGATCGCACATCTCATTGAGATAACATCGTAGGCATCACAGTACATCGAGTAGTCTGATTCAAGAAGGCATCATAGTAACATGGCGTAGTTTGATCGCACATCTCATTGAGATAACATCGAAGGCATCAAAGTAATATCGAGTAGTCATCATCTTTTTGGTCAATTTGGCGGCTATATTGTTTTATTTACCGCGTTTGCTTCTACATAACTCAGTGATTATAGCAACGTATAAGAATAACTTAAGTATATCGATATCTCAACAACTCCTATGTGTATTTTGTATCGGAAAAGATTCTAAACTATTACAGTTCGATACGGGAAAGAAAAGAAAAACCCATCCACTTTATGTGTAAGCGTGTGAGCGTGCACGTGTGTGGAGGTGATGTGTGTAATGTTGTTGCAGTGATGTATGGGTGTGTCACTGTATCGCGCGAGCAGCGCACTCAAGGGCTCCCTACCGAGGGAACGAACCTAGGCTTGAGCCGCTGCCGAGGGGGGCCTACTCTGGTGTGCGGGAGCGAAATTTACCCCCAGACCACGGCGGCGTGATCTGTGGTTACGCGGGCGTGGGCGTGAACACGCTCTGTTTTGAGAGACAGGCTGGTACTGATCGTTCGCTGCCGTTATATCGTCGGGAGGATCGGTAAAAATATGGCGCGGACGTCTTTTGTGACGCGATACGTTCGGTACGATTCTGTAGTTTGCGGCGGATACCACTAACGGGCTAGAGTGATTCTCGGCTCTATCAAAATAACTGTCGGTGAGTGACTTTACATACGCCCAGATAGAAGGTATCTCCAGGTCCCTGTGGAGATCCTTATTCCGGACGTATCGCGGAGCCCCGGTGGCTTTACGTAGAAAACGGTTCTGGATACGTTGAAGTGACAGAAAGTTAGCTTGAGACATATGTGCGAAAACGGGTGCACTATATGTCAAAATCGGGCGAATACAAGTTTTATAAAGAGTCAGCTTGTGTCTTAAGGACATCTTATTTTTATAAACGATTAATGGGTGTAACCGACCCAAGACCATAGCGGCCCTATTCCTGACTCTTTTGGTATGTTGGTTAAACGTGAGGCGTCTATCCAACGTGACTCCGAGGTATTTAACCTGGTTGGCCCAGGGAATCACTGACCCGTATAATTTTATAGGCGCGAGTTTGCGCATGTATTTGTCTGATTTTGGGTCGAAAATTATCGCGGCGCTTTTATCTGGATTTACTGCTATACGCCATCTAAGAAACCAGTCACCGAGTGTGCTAACGGCTTCTTCGACGCATGTCCTAACTCGTGTCGGAAGCCACCCGGAAGCGTAGAGAACTGTATCGTCAGCATAACAACCTACCTCCACTCCCGGGCGTTGAGGTAGGTCACTGACGAACAGCTTGAAGAGCATGGGTGCCAAAATGGACCCTTGGGGCACACCTGAGCGTATCGGGTGGGACGATCTAGTACCGCGCCGATCGTGCTTATAAGCAAAACCGATCGGCCACGATACCGTTAGACTCCGTAACTCTATACGTTGGCTCGGTATATGCGTTTATATTTATTTGTCATATCTTTACATATAAAAAGTCTATACTATAAATTTCTTATCATCTATTTGCATGCAACCTATACTCTAAAATGTACATCTTATATCTATCTTACATATGAATAAAGTTATCTCTATATTAAGCGCCGGTTTGCACTAAACTCTATATTCTATTCTATATAACTCTATAATAATCTTATTACATAAACCTTAACTTATATTCATATGTAAATCTATTTTTAGTGTGTTATTTACATCTATCTGTATAGGGTGACATAATTAATCTCTATATATATTCACATTCACTCGATATTCAATATTACATATCGTTACGTTATGTTCGCCAGTTAAATATATATACATATATATATATTCCTTGTTATAATATTAATTCCATTCATATTTTATTTTAAAACGATACATAATAAAATTAGACATTTCTGTTTACAACGCCGTTGCGTGAGAAAGCCATAAAGTTCCGTTCGACTTGCATCTTTCGACAATTGTTTGTACAATTACCCTAAAATAAAATATATTACTTTATTGGGCTCGTTTGGATACCGTAACGTCATAACAAATATTATTCGGCGGACCCTATTCAAGTATATTGCTTGTGCAATTACCATTTAAGAAAAAATATATTATTTTGCTTTATTCAAAGGCAAATTCCACCGTCTAGTCTCTAGGAATTAGTATTTTTAACATTACAAAGGAAAGCCGGCATATAATTTGTCCTTGTCCATATAATTATTAAATCGTTAAAAACCGTTGTAATTACAAAAAACCCTGAGATAAAAGACGTCGGCTATGAGGCACGTTGTAAAATTATTTGTACCTCTATAACCATTACGTTTGTCTATATTAAATTATACAATCTTCCATATTTGCCGTTCTGTACGATCGTATAATTCTTGTTATGTAACTTATAATTCAATAGTATATAACGTGTGTAATTCTATCATATTCTCTCTACGAATGTTTCCATGCACACACGCTATATATTCCATATGGCATAATTTTAATCTCATCTGTCATGTAATTCCCTACTTAACGCGAATGTTATCTATAAGTCACCCTATACTTACACACAATTCTATATTATCCATTATTTAGTAATTCTATGCACGCATAAGTCCCTATTTCTCTATTAATCTACATGATTCTACTTATAATTCACATATTCTATAAATCAATTCATACATCATTATATAAATCAATACATACATCATTCTATATTCAATAATTCTACACATGCTTCTACATATCCATAATTCAATCCCTATTACTATAAATATCACATCTATAATTCCATATTCAATAACTCAATACACACATAACATACCTACAATTCTATATCCAATTTATATCTCTATTCTATTATAGTCACGTGAATTATCTAAAAATCTATATATTAAATGTCAATAAATCTATATCTATGCTCTCTATAAAATATCACTAAATCTACGTATGAAACTATTTATAAGCTACTCATCGTGTGCGTCGCCAACAAGTTATATGTGTTTTATAATGATCAATTGCATTAAAAACTTTCTTAACAGAACAATTTAAATGCTCTACTATTCTTCTGTACGCCCACTTATGATCTACAGTCAAAATCTGTTATAACGACATCGAAGGGACTACTTATATTTAGTCGTAAAAAAAACCGATAGTCGTAACAACAGGTGACGTTTTCGACATACTACATTCAACCGGGACCTTTGTTCTGGGTCAATATATCCGGTATGTTGTTCTAAACGATGTCGCCATAAACGGTTTTGACTGTATATGTAAATTAACAATTATTTGTCTAGTTGACGCATCACAACTTTTATTTTTGCCCATTTTGAACAAAATAAAATTCCGATTTAATTTTGAATTGCCGCGAAATTAATAGAAAAATCAAAGAAAGAAATGTTATTCTCCAAATTAAAAAAAGGACGAGCTATGGATGCTTTTTTAAAATGTTTCTAATTAGGCGTCCAAGCGGCCAGTAACAGAAAATAATCTCCTACATGTGTAAGACTCATTTTGTAATTAAAAATAAGATATGTTTTATATTTTATGCATTTAATGAGTTATTTGAGTGGTTATATTATTGCATGATTATTAATTATTGAATGTGTATATTGTATTACGAACATTTGTACGTTGAAGTTATACTTTTTTTATTCATAAAAATTGTTTCTAAATATATGACCACCACTGTATGTGAAGTCTAGTTCTTGTAATATATAAAAATAATATATTATGATAAATATGAAATGTTAAGTTCTAATAAAATCAAAAATACTTTATTCAGTTTAGGCCTTCAGAAGTGTAGGTAGGTGGTAGTGCCACGCTGAAGCTATTACTGGTTTTAGCATGAATGGGTCGGCTCACCCGGGGTAGTACCACCCGTTCTCACAGAAACACCGGCGTGAACTAACAGCGTTTGCATTGTTGCGTTTCGTTCGGTCTGTGAGAGCGCCAGATACCCATCTCCCTTCCCCCTCTCCCTCCCCCAAACACAGGCTGGCAACACACTTGCGACGCCCCTGGTGTTACTAGTGTCTATGGATGGTGGTGATCACTTAACATTAGGTGACCAACCTATTTATTGGCCTCTGATATAAAAAAAAGAAACTGGATCGGGTTTATCTTTTTAAAATACATTACACGTTACATCCGTTTTAATGGGTGCATAGAGAGAGGTATCAATTCCGGACATCGCCATCGTTCACATATTGATCAACTTTATATAAAAACTTATATATATATAATTTTATGCTAATGGCATTTCCCTCATTTAAAAAAAGTCATAAATGGTTGCACACAAAACTACTCAAACGCTCTTATACTTCGAAAAGGGTCACACCATTACTCAGTAGAAATACTTCCGTTACATTTTTTTAATGAAAATTTATTTATCCCATTTGTCATTTGAAACCAATTATATTATAACCTAAAAGTTGTAGATACGTCATATGCGACAGCGTCTTATTAAAACTTATTAAATCCGCCCGTATCTAAGCAACATATAACTATTTCTTTTTCACCATTGATATTGAGAATACACCATCTGCCACATTTTATCTAGGACAGCGTGGCGTTACAATATCACTTTACGTATGTGTGCGTTATCGTGCCATTTGCCTTGTCAAAATATCGTGTAAGTAACGTATCTACAACTTTTTAGCTATAATATAATGATATTATGACTGATATTATTTGAAACTCGACGAAACGAAAAAGTAACATTAAAAGGAGAGAAACCATAAAATTTAACGTGCGAGAGAATGAGATAGAATATTGTTTATATGATTATCATTATTTGAAGGTTTTAGTTCTACCGTATGTGACACACACATTTTTTTTACAGAGGCTATTAAATTCTGCGATGAATCAAGGTGAAGATCTTCCGAAAGCCGCAATGGCACAGGCAACGAAAAGTCCAGTACCGGATTTTGATAATTTATAAGGATTGTAATTTTCTCTACAGATATCAATATTTGTTCATGTTAAAGTTATTAAAGCTATTTTGTATGTAGAATTTAATAAATATGAAAATAGAATTGTTTTATTTTTATTTGAAACTCGTTGTGTTTAATTACATTTGGACCCTAAGCCTTCTCCAACAAAAACTAGATAAAGGGCCACGTACAAAATCGAAGCTAACTGCTGTCCGCGTAAATACATACTTATGTATATGCCATTTGTTTACTAAGAAAGGGAGAAACAAAGTTTTAAAACAGTTTTAAGTTCAACCTAATTACAACCATGACACCTAGTAATAAAGACAAATGCTCAAAATATTATCTAATACTTACGGTAAAACGAGCAAAGCAATAAATTGCTCCCGTTTGTGCGTGGTTGGCGAGCCTTGGCCAAACATTTGTATCACAAATTTAAAGTCGGTAATTTTGTTCAAAATTTGATAATATTTGTTAGTTTAAAGCTTAAAATATAACTTATTGAATATGTATTTAGCGAAAGTAAGATACTCTGGCCATTAAATTGCTTTTTCGGGTATTATTTTTGCATCTTTTGAATACACTGCGGCATTGTGAAACGTGCTTACTATTTATGTTTCAAACAAACTAAACGAAATAAAAGCTCACATTTCAAAGGAGCTGCTATTTACCGAGACGTATTTTTCGCGCCAACCTGATATCTAGTTATTGTTGATCGAAGCAAAACTATCCCCGATTCGGAAAACAACGCAGTCGTGGAGAAGAACCATCAAAAATTCGATCGGGTTTCTCTTTTTAACATACATAGGTATGTTTACAGTACATTAAAACTATAATCGTCTTTTCGATGCACAGGGAGGGGTGTATTATAATTATCTAGTAATTCTCTGTTACCCCCAGTGACATACAAAAACCCAACTTAACGTCTCACAGTCTGCACACAAAAAAGAGTACATAATTTCAGATTATGCACTCATTTCAAATAGTCGCGCGTCGTTTGCGTCCTTGTAAAACCAACTTTAAATCATTCAGGTAAGGTTGAATTTGCAAAATCATAAGTTTATCACATAACTATAACCACGCATGTATATTGGGGAGTTTTTGCTGATAAATTAAAACGGTTCGACATATAGTGACATTTTTTTGGCAACCGATCTTCAAGATAATTACTACCATTGTCGAGTAGGTAATTTTACAAGTATCTTGTGATCATTTTAATTTTCTAACAAGATGATGGCTGCCTTGGATCTTTCCAAGGAGTTTTTCAGATTAAATCCTCCGTAGTCATATTTTCCATCCGCTTCAGTTGTACACAACAACCTAACTATATTACGTAAAATGCAACAAAAATTACAAAATATAAAGTTCAATAGCACAAGATTATGAATAGAAGTCACTACATGATTATCTAAAATCCCGCCAAAAATGAATCATAAGAAATTGGAGGGAAAAGTTTGTAAATAGCATAGAATTATGATACGCGCAGGTTTGTTACTCTATGGTAAATAGAGTACGTATTCTGTGGAGAAACGCGAACGAGAGTGAAACAGTAGCGCGTGGTTTGTAAAACGTGTTATGCGCGCTAGATGGCTGTTATTGCAATTTATGCATGAAATGATTGGGTTCTAATATATATTGTAATTCGCGTCACAAGTTTTGGCCGCTCTGAATTTAGCTTTAAGTTCAGTCTTGCGCATAGTACAGTCAAGAAGTTTATACAAACTGAATTCAAATTATAGGAATTTCACATTGATATTTATTAACCTTTGTCTCGATATTATACGTACAATATATATTATTACGTTTATAATCAACTAGCTGACCCGTGCAACTTCGTCTACCCTAAATCGGTTATTACAGGTTTCTTAATTGTATTTTTAAATGCAAATAATCTTAAAAAACCTGAAACCCGATTGCAGCGACATCTAGCACTTCCAATTGTGAATCCAAATTATCCAGGGACTCGCCATAAACATATACCCAGTTGGTATGTGAGAATAAAAAGTAAAATAAGCCTAGAACCTTCGCAGCATTACCTAAAGTGTCCAATGAAGATCAAAACTAACTTACATATGTTGCCGATAAATGTCTTCCCAGTATCCCTTGTAACTTCATCAATTAACATACTGTAAAAATCAAACTCTATCTACATTAAATTTCCATTTTGGTTTTAGTTGTTTGTTTTATAAGAATTTGTAAAGTATACGTGAAATCAGCATTCAATCTTAATTTTGTCAAATTTATTTTACTTTTGACATTTTTTTTATTTTTTCGAACTGACCACGCTATTGACCTAGCAAGGTCTTAACAGCTTCACCGGACTACTACTTTTGACATATAAACCACCTTTTTCACTGAGAAACTGAACTTGGGATAATATACCTTCCTAACAGTGACAGACTTTGAAATAGGATCAGTACCAAGCGTTCCTGGAAAACAAAATTTTACCTCTCTTTATAATAATGGTATAAATACAACATAGTACAACAGCCTCTCTCAACAGTCTCTCTAAACAGAGCGTGCTCACGCCCACGCCCGCGTAACCACAGACCACGCCGCCGTGGTCTGGGGGTAAATTTCGCTCCCGCACACCAGATTAGGCCCCCCTCGGCAGCAGCTCAAGCCTAGGTCCGTTCCCCCGGCGTGGAGCCCTTGAGTACGCTGCTCGGGCGATACAGTGACACAAAATCTTACATCACTGCGACAACATTACACATATCGCCTCCACACACGTGCACGCATATACGCTTACACATGCAAGTGGAAGGGTTTTATTTTTCCCTTATCAAACTGAAATAGTTTAGAATATTATCCGATACGAAAATATATAAGGGTTGTTGAGGTATGTATGCTTGGTACACATATATGTTTCAACAACTCATATATGTATGAATAGTTATTTTAGCGTAGGTTAGCTCACATAGGTCGCGGACTGCATGTATCAGGCAACAGCCAAAGCCGAGGTGTGCCGCGCACCCTTGAGCTAGTTGTCAAAATAAAATCGGCTGAGTGCCTTAAGCGCTTGCCTTAGTAGTCCGCTGAAGCTGTTAAGACCTTGCTTGGTGAATAGCGTAGTCAGTTCGAAAAAAAAAATGAATTAATTGAATGAGTCTTCTAATAATAACCAATATAAACAAGAATCCGACGAAAATAGCAATAACATGTAATTAACAACAACAAAACTATTCTCAACACGACTGTACTGCAACTAATAATAACAGGGCACATGTTTCAACGTGGGTGCAATAGAGGGCGAGCCTGCTCCCCTTTTACCTCATCTGCGTCCCGTGTCCCTCTGATACCTAAATTTGTGTTCTGCGCATATACTTCAGAGCGGTTAAAATGTTTGACGGGGACTATATTTCGTTTCATTATTTACTGTAGCAGCTACTTCAAACTTTATTTGTAATACCGATAGATGGCGTACGAGAATCAAAAGGAAAGTAGCATTGCCAGCGAACTCGTAATTTTTGATTTGCGTGCTTATATACTGTTGAAATGCGACAAAAGTACATGTACATTTCAGTTGCTTGGATCCGTATACTTACTTTTATAAATGATATTTTTATTAGTGAAGTAATAGATCCATGAATAAGGTTTTGAAGTTACATTACATATCCGATGAGGATTTTTTAATTATATTCGACTTATTATTTATTATCATTTAATCACATAAGTTATTAATGAAATTTAAAAATGAAGACATTAAAAATAACAAGCAATACGCTGAGCCTGGAAAAAAGTTTCTCTCAATTGCAGTTGCCAAACGATTCGTTAACGCGCCACAAAGCAACTAAATAGTTGATGGTCTGAGATGTGTGATAGTTTCATTTATAATACAATATATATATATATATATATATATGGTGTAAGGGGTGTCGAATAACATCATAAGACTTGAGACACCCAAGCCAACGTCACCTGCATGTGGTGCACCCTGCTGAATAACGAACGAGGCAATGGCGAAAGCGTGATGGTGGGCGGACCGTTGGGGCGGCTCTTCAAGGGGACAAGCATAGATCGATCCCTTGCCGCCCCAACAGTACGGTCGGACGGTACACCGTGGGGTTTTAGTCCGTGCGAGTCGGACATAACCCACCCTCTCCCCCGGGGGGGTGGCGTATCCATAAAGGATTTCCCCACGTATAAAAAAAAAAAGAAAAGGGTTTTACAGCCTGACTGGGTCGCAACCACCGTGTATAAGGCGAAAAAGCCCGTCATAGGGATTCACTTCTGCGGGTCGCGTTTCGGGATCAGCCTGTGCATATCCAGCTTTTCTCAGGCCGACATGACAGCGGCGATGGATAATTTGTCACTCGGTGGACGCCATTGTTTTTGGATTGTACTGTGCTTACCATCAGGCATAGTGCAGTCACTTTGCTGTGCTAAATCAAAAAATTAAATATTTGCTTTATCAATCGTCTTTCGTTTACTGTAGGTATTATGGTAAACTGTCACCACAGTCTATGGACGTCTCCAATACCAGAGGCGTTAGACTTTCCTATTTGCAAACCGGTTAGTTCCCCTCTTGATGAAATTCATACTATAGGAGACTAGAAAAACTTCAGCAACCACATCGTTTCACAAGGTTCGGAAGGCGGCTCCTCAGAAATCGTACCGTGCGCAACCATTTAGATTTCAAAGTTCAACTTTAATCTCCCTGCTGATCAACTACTAATACCGCAAGCATCGACGTTTTAATCCTACACTGATTGCGATGGAACATTAGCTTTGTGGTAGGACATTTCCTAAAACTCACAACACTAACTACCTTCAAACTTAAACTCTTCTTCCAAGCATTGATAGGTGTATTCCCTCATATATAGTTTTGAAACAGTACTTTTATGATTGATAAAGGTGTTACTTTGCGGATATCCAACTCTAAAGTACTTAAGTGGACGCTACTTTGCACTTCCGCCCAAAATTGACTGGCCGCTGCCATGTCTCATTCAACAAAAAACGTTAGCTTTGTGGTATGGCATTTCATAAATCTCGCAACGCTACGCTACCTTCAATTTCAAATTCTTCTTCCAAGCATCTACAGGTGTATTTCCGCCAATATATTTTTGAGATAGCTCCTTTATGATTGATAAAGGTGTTATTATCTTGCGGAAATCTATCTCAAGGGTTTTATTTATTTCCAAGGATTATACTTTTTTCCCTTATCCCTGAATTAGGGTAGAAAAATTATCCGACACCAAATACATATAAGAGTTATTGAGGTATGCATGCTTGGATACATGTATATGTTATTAACTCATATAGATTAACAGTTAGGTCGCGAATTGCAAGAATCAGGCAACAGCTCAAGCAGAGGTGCGCCGTGCACCCTTCAGCTAGTTGTCAAAATAAAATCGGCTGAGTGCCTTAAGCGCTCGGCTTAGTAGTCCGGTGAAGCTGTAAATGCCTTGCTAGGCCAATACCGTAATCAGTTCGAAAAAAAAACAGTAATACGTACTTAAGTGGCCGGTGTCACGTCTCATTATAACTAAAAGTGTTTGATTTTATTTGCGTTACGTGAACCTGAAAAAGTAAAATCTGAAATTACTAATGGGAATAGCGAAATATTAATAGGTAACCGAAACATCACGGAGTAATCAAGAGCAAAGCATTTAGTTGTTGGTTGGTTGGTTGCCGAACGGTTAAACCTTTTTTTTTTTTTTTAACGTGGGTAGTCCCTTATGGATACGCCACCCTTCCGGGGGAGAGGGTGGGTTATGTCCGAGTCGCACGGACTAAAACCCTACGGTGTACCGACAGACCGTTTTGTGGGGGCGGCAAGGGATCGTTCAAGCTAATCACCCTTGTAGAGCCACGGTCCGCCCGGCGGAAGGTGACCGCCGGGCTCCTACCTATAGAGGGACAGACCGGGTACACACCGGCTGCCCCCCCTCGTCCGCCGGACCCGTGCAATGAGGAGATGGGCCCCCGGCCCATCCCCTCAGGTCCGGCTACGGTGGCAGGAGGAGTTGGGCGAAGCGCCTTCTCCTCCTGCCTGTCCTCCTTTGGCGAAGACGGCCACTTTGAGAGTCTGCCTCGCGAGCCCTCTCCGCCTCCTCCTTCTGCGAGATGACCTCCTCGCAGAAGGAGGCCATCGCTCGCCAAGCCTGTTCGCTGCCGAGCATGGCCAAAACCACGCTCGGCAGCGATAAGTCCATTCCCACGGCCGCCGCCAGGATGCGGCGCAGCTCCCCCCACAACCAAAAGTTACACTGCGTTAAATTATATTCTCATTGTTCGTCCTTGACAACGGATTATAAAATTGTTCCTGTATATTCCTCGATAAATGGAATAATCAAAGCATAAATACCTATCTTAACACATCAGATCGGTAGTTCTGAATATTAGCGAGTTCACATACAAAAACTGTACAGCTGCCTACATACTATTGTATTGCTGCATACTATTGATAATAACTTTTAAATATTATGTTATTGTTAGAGATGAAACGGATAAATGTTCTGCCGGATACCGAATTCCGAATATTCGGCCAGTCTCATAGCCGGATAGCCGAATATCCGGCAGAACATCGTCGAGTGGCGACTCGTTACACGAGTGATCACTAAGCGATCGGGTGGACTCGGCTGATTTCGGGCCCTTTCGTTTTTGAGTGACATTAGCGCTTTATTGTCTTCTTGAATTGATTGCAAATACGATCATAAGAGGTTATGAAAAAAGGTGTTGTTTGAGTCTGTGTTAATTTTATTAGTGTTTTTTTTATAAATCTAAAGTTAGGTATCGAAAAAAACGCCCTATGTTCGGGAGCAACCGGCCGAGTGCCGCAGCCGCCCCAGAAATTCGCGGTCCGAGCCACGCAAAGTGGGGCTCGAACCGCCAGCGCCCGTCCAGGGTGAGACCCAGATATTTCATCTGGGTCCCCGCCCTGAGAGCGGTTAAACCCACGATGTTACAGATTAACGTGTAAGGACGACAATCGGTTACAAGTGTATCGGTTGTTTAACCGTCCGCTAACGCTGGAGTCAACCAACTAGTAACGAAACGTTTAATTACTTTATTGCTGTTTCGATTACTAATATTTCGCTATTTCCATTACTAGTTTCAGATTTTACGTTTACAGGTACACGTTGCGTCGCGGGAAAAAAAAAATCAAAACTTTCTTTTTGCGATGAGACGTGGCAGCGGCCAATCAATTCCGGGCAGAAGTGTAAAGTAGCGTCCACTTATGTACTTATTATGTACTTGGAGTATTACAGTATTAGGCCACATGATCACTTTGACATCAGGCGAGATTGTGATTAAAACATTTAAAGTGTAATAAAAAAATGAAAATTGGTCCCCAATGTGTAATTTTATTAGGTCGATTGCACGCAGCTAGAGTCTGAAATGGTCACTTGATATAGAATACGAACCTATATCATTTTTCATATTTATCATAGAAAATACAGATTCAGTTTACAAAGAAAAGGATTTAAAGCACAGTACGGCTTAAGATACAATGGCGCTATTTTCAATATTATCTATGTTCTTTTCAATATTTTTCACAAAGTTGTCCTTACATGTGTCGGTTATACCCTTCAAACATCTAGGAAAATGAATCGATAATCAGATCTGTAGACTCTCTTTGAACCAGAATAAACCAGATTTCAGAAATCGTAATCCTCACTGTAGATGTTAGGGTTGTCAAATATCGCACTACTATTTCCATGGAACAAACATTTGAAATATTGGACATAGTAGAAAAAGCGAAAGCATTGACTGATTTATCTTGAGATAATTTTGTCAACTACACAAAGGGGGTAAGTATAATTTCGGTTAAGAGAAAAAAAAATCACCTTGATTGCCTTTTTTTATGCTCGCATAACAATCAATCAACAGTTTATTGAATTTAGGCTTCTAAGAAGGCATTTATAAACGTTAAAAAAACTACCACCCGTTCAAAAAACAACCCAATCATCGAGAAAAGCCGGCAAAAAACTCAACCTGGTCTTTTTAACAAATATATATAATATTTAGAATACATTAGGTGCATGTCACAAACGTTTTTAATGGATGCACAGAGATGAGTCAATTCCAGACATAACTATTCTTCACATATTGATCCACTTTTAGCCTTTTGACATCAAAACCCGCTTGACACGGCGCTTAAATTCATAATCCGGCAAATCGGTAATATCCTTTGGGACTTTGTTGTAAAACCTAACATTATTGCCTAAAAAACTGTTACTGGTTTTATTAAGTCTGAAACATGTGACAACCAGTTTGTCACAGTTTCTAGTATTTAGATTAAGCTGTTTTCTTATAGAAGTTGTTTTAAAGACGTAGGAAGATATGTAAATGACAGTCGGAGGGTATATGGGTAATAATAAAATACTATAATCCTGAAGGTCTCAAATCTCTAACTCGTCGAGAAAAAAAATGGTATGTAAAAAATTGAGAACAATTATTTTAGCCACAACGGGCTTTCGAGCTAAATTTTTCTGAAGTCAAGACTGAGCGTCTCTCTCGTCACTTTTTGACAACCCTAGCCTACCTTTGTATTTTATAATATCGTTTCTTAGATTCAAATACAGTGGGCGCCTCTTGTTATTGTATTTTTTTCATGGTAACAGAAAGGGGGTTTCAATGTTGTCTCCTTTGACCCTGGACACTGTGCCCACACGACGGACCTGGGTGGGCGATAAAATATCCACCTCATGGTTGTTATTGTTGAATTATATTAAAATCAAACCTTTAAAAAAATGACAAAGGTGCTTAAAAACCGCTGTACAAAATCACTTTAAACTCACTTAATAACTACATACATGTCAGCCCAAGGTTTATTAACGTTTTCATATTATTTCCTTGAAGAGTTCTTAAGGGTTCTGGCTCCCTCGCAACGTCTTTGTCATCAGTCGATAATGTTATTAACTACTTAATATTAATCAAGCCTATTGTTTATGATAGGCTAAACAATGTCATGGCTCAGATATAACAAAAAAAAATGTATAGAGTAATAAAAAATAAAAAAATGTATTAAATTATTATAATATAAGATAAATAACTGTTATAATTTGTAAATAGACATTGTAAAATTGCATGGAAATGAGAAATAATAAAAGGCTTATTTATTTTATTTATTTATAAACAATGTCATGTCACTTTATATATACATACTAGCCTCTACCCGCGATTTCGTTCGCGTGGAATAGTTACTTTGGGCTAACGCTAACGTCGCTAACACGCAGCGGAAGCTCTCTAGAGGAAAAAGCCCTGATTTTGAAATATTCTTCATTGGTCCTCCGGTCCTATTGGTTTTAGTGTGATGATATATAATAACCTTCCTCGATAAATGAGCTATGTAACACTGAAAGAATTTTTCAAATCGGACCAGTAGCTCCTGAGATTACCCCCTACAACGTCACAAACTCGCAAACTTTACCTATTTATAATATTAGGTCTTTACCTATGAAATTGCCGTTTTGTATGAAAAAATTTAAACAAATTTTATATTTGTATTAATCGAAGTAATCACCCATGCAATCAATGCATCTTTGCCAACGCAGTAGCAGTTTATTGATGCCCTTCTTAAAGAAATCAGCTGGACGGGAGGCAACAAATTCTTCAAAGGCATTTTGTACTGCCTTGAATTTTTTTCCCGCCAAGGAGTCATCCAAATTTTAGAAAAAGTAGTAGTCTGTAGGCGCAAGGTCTGGTGAGTAGGGCCGATGACAGAGAACTTCCAACCCCAGTTCTTGCAACTTGGAGACCGTCTGCTGTGCAGTATGAGGTCGCGCGTTGTCGTGCAGTAGCAGCGGAGACGAGCGATTGACCAATGCTTATTTAACAGTGCTCTTGTATGAAGTTATATAATTAACTTATTTTTTTCTAAATTCTTTTGAAAGCTTGGCAGCACCCGTAATTATATCAATATTGGAAGTATCGTTTACTTTCCAGAAGGTTAAAAATAAGATACTTTTTAGAAATATGTCTGTAGATGTTCCTTCGTCCCAATTCTGTTGAAATGTTTACAAAGCGATGTTTCTTAGATATCGCGGATTACTTAACTCTTACTATAAAGAAATACATAAAATTTCTTATAAGTATTATCTTTTATGGGGATGAAAATTACATGTAGATTGAATAATTATTTACTCCAAGTAGTGAGTGAGATTAATACTAGTCTGCATCTCATGCAATACGTACTGGAATGTCTTAACATGACTAATCAACTGCATTATATACTTCATATTATTCACATAATAAAGAAATGTTGGTTCCTTTCGTTTCGTTTTTCAATTAGATATACAAATTTAGACGCTGCACAAGAAATGAATAGTCGTCTCTAGACGCATGTTAATATATCTTAACATACTATAACGTTTAATTACAAAGAAAAGCTTATTATCGTGTTTAAATTTAACATGTAAAATAAATAATGTACATCCAGTCGATTAGCGAGTTATAAAATAAAAAATAAAAATTCAATTCCACTTAGTTATCATTCTGATAATGAAAATTCTCTGTAGGTGGTAGAACCACGCTGAAGCTATTACTGGTTTCAGCATAAATGGGTCCCGACCCACAGAATCACCGACGTGAAGTAACAGTGCTTGCATTGTTGCATTTCGTTCGGCCAGTGAGAGCGCCGGAGGCCCAACTCACAGCCCACAGGCTGGCAACGCACTTGCAACTCCCCTAGTGTTGCTAGTGTCTATGAACGATAGTGATCATTTAACATCAGGTGACCCACCTGTTCGATCGCCTCCTATGATATAAAAAAGAAAAAAAAATGTACAAACTCAATGCTATAATATTTTTTTTTTTATCAAAGAAAAGTATAGTTGTCACGTTGTAAATTCCAACCGTGTTTGAATCTAATAACATCATTTAATTGTTTAATAATAACCTTTCAACACTACACATTTCACAGACAATGTATTATTAATATCACATTTCTTTATCTGAATTAGTAGTAAATAATTATCTGTGGCTCATACGGTGAATGCCTTCACGGATTAGTAGTCTGTTGCGGGGTGTTGCCGCGCCCAGATTTTATTTTGACCATAAGTGTAGTCAAATTAATTAAAATCATTATTTTCATTATAAATTAAAAATCGGTAATAATTTTAAAACGTTAATCATTACAATCTGTAATTGTGACATTTGATTCAGTTCAAATTCGTTAATTATTGGATTATCTCAGACGCTCGCGTCGTCCAAACTTGATTTCTTACGTTGGTATCCCGTGAGCTGTCAGCTGACGGACGGGGTGCCGTGTCATTGCCTTGCTTTTGGAAAGATTTCTTTTCTATTTTGGAGCGGCCCAAGTAAGGAGTTGTTTTTTCCTCTCCGCTGCGGCCAAGTGTTGGTGCTGAAGGCAGCCCGAGTGTTCACTCAGTTTCCGGAGTTCTTGGTTTAGACTCGACTCTCCGGCAAGACAGTGGTCGCGTTTCAGCGACACGTCACGTGTATTCTCTTCAAAACCCCGATGTATGGGGTTTTTCCATTTGGATATTTTTGCACTTGAATTACTGAGGCCCGCTGCCGAATTAGAGACTCAGCAGACTGCAGCGAGTATTGCGGTGCTCCGCTAACCAGCCAGTTCGGGCGCTCGCTGACCCTGCACCCCATGGTGATCCCTTGGTGATCGCTTGGTGATCCCTTGGATTCCTGGAACGTGGTGTTCGCGGCAGACGCTCCTAGCAGCTAAGCTTGTTATAATCTCTTAGTTTAAGTTCGGTGGATTCCTTTCCTTTACACAAGCCTGGTTTTCCCACTCCCTGAGAAGTGTGCTCTCTTATAATTACTTAATTAAGTATTTAATTATTAAGTTTTGTTTGTCCGGTTGTCAAATCCATCACCTTCGGATAAATATTAAACGGTTGCACTGTTGCCAGGTGTTTTTTTCTTTTACCCCAGGCCAGTGCCACACAGTATAAGAATAATACGTGGTAAAAGATTGTTGGGTTGTGATCCAAGTTAAAATGTATTAGTGAGCGTTTTAAATTATAACTGTTTAATATGACCCAAGAGCATAAGGAAGGATGTAAAGAGGAAATATTGAAAGTTGACTTCGTTTACCTCTGTTATGGCCAGAAGTGCGCGCCGTTTCGTATGCTCAAATTGCAGACTAATTTATACTCTCATGCATTACTACTGATTACATGAGATTCTACTATATGACATCAAATTTAGACCCCGTCTACGATAAAAAGAACAAAGATGTAATAGTCAACCCTCCAGCTACAAATTATTTGAGAAGTTGAAGTAAAAAATGAAGAAAACGTCTATCTGCATCAAGGTAGATTTTTTTTATTGTATCGTCGGAGGCAATCGTACATGTGGGGCACCTGATGTTAAGTGATCACCACCGTCCATATACACTTGCAACACCAGGGGAGTCGCAAGTGCGTTGCCAACCTGTCTTGGGGGAGAGGGGGAGTAAGAGAAGGGGAAAGGGGAGCGGCGGTGGGCCTCCGGCGCTCTCACTGACCAAACGAAACGCAACAATGCAAGCACTGTTACTTCACGTCGGTTTTATGTGAGAGGGTGGTACTACCCCGGTCGAGCCGACCCATTCATGCTAAAACTATTAATAGCTTCAGCGTAGCTCTAATACCTACAAAATTAATAGCTTCTTATGCACGAGGATTTGAGGGATCATAAGCTATCTCAGTTTTTACAATATCTGACGAATCATTTGGGTTCCCCTGTTCCTTCTAATTTTATAAATACTATACAGCCGAGAAGTGGACTAAAGCACTTCCACTTGTACTTATCGGCATGCGCAGCACCTGGAAGGATGATATGCAAAGTTCCTAGCTCATCTATGGAGCACCACAAAGCCTTACCGGGCAAATGTTGTCACCCAAAGATGACTACACTGCAGCAAATATCACATAGTGAGCAACTCGTCTCTGCGCGTACATGGTTAAACTCACTCCAAGATCTACATCATGGTACACAAACTTGCATTTTTACATACCGCATGATCTTAACTCCTGTACGATCGTTTTTCTGCAACAAGATCCCGTCAGAAGTTGTCTAGAACAACTATATTTTAGTCCCTTCAAAGTTATAAAAAGGCAATCGAAATATTTCACACTGGAAGTAAAAGGAAAATTACAAACGTTACTGTGGATGTACTAATACCAGCGTACGTGAAAAAATAAGTCCATATCTTAACTTCAATTCCCGCAAAGTTATTCCATCAGATTCTTATCGCTCGTAATTACGGTCTGAGCGACATGGGGTAATTCTGCGATTTGTAAAACTTTAATATATAATCCGCTCCGCTTATGTAGCTTATACCGCGGACAACCGCGATGGCGTATTACCACCACCGTACTCGCAGCGCCCACGCCTCGGACACGCGCCTCACTTCAGAGTCTTCTTCAGAAAGAGCGCACGCATGTTGTCGGGCAGACGCATTAACAGTTATCTTAATAATCATTGTAATTTTTAATATATGATTACGCTTTATAATATATCTGTTTTGTATTATTATTGCGTGTATACGCGTGTTACCTATACGTGTGTGTAGGGATTTAGAGGACACAATATTAACATACCCTACATACCTACTTCTCCATAGTTCCTTCTTTACCTTACTAACATATATTGGCCAGTGATAGGAAACACGCCTATAATTTATGAGAACCTCAAATTCTTCAACGCAAATATCGTCGATTTCTTTGATCGTCTTGTCCTAGTTCACCCTGCAAATATCTAGTACTCTTTCGACTTTTCCACATCGGACTCATAACGTAAGACAATGTCTAAGAAATATGGTCTAACCTTTCGGGCTTGATGTAATCTCTTCTACGAGCTTAAGTCAAACTTGGAAACCTGTAAAACTGCCCTAAGCCGAGGTACGGCTACTTAGACACTCTTGAGCTTGTTATTATACGGCTGAGTAGGTACCCTAAAGACTCGTCCAAAAAGCTCCGTGAAGCTGTGAATGCCCGTCAGGCCAACAGCAGTTAGTCAGTTCGAAAAAGTATACCTGCCCAGGGCGATATAAGTATGGATTAAAAATTCCTTTAATTTGATAAACATATTTCCTAGAAGCGCTTTTCGCTTAAATGGTCAATGATGAAATACGCTTTGCATTTTGTGTGTCCTAGGTAATTAAATACTAACTACGATTAATCTACCCGTGCCTCCTTTATGCTCAGAACAGTCGAGCTTTTCAATTGCCGTTTTAGTACCACAGGTAGATCGTTTTATGATAGCGCTGCAATTTGTGTGTCGTTAGAGCGTAATATATTCAATGTATTGCACAAACAACGACATTTAAACAACACTTTGAAAGCATTATTAACATTTAACATATATTTTTCTATTTATGCGTTTAGAACAATTTATCGATGAGTCGATAAGTGTTACTGGTTTCTTAAGCTTTATCACAAATACTTCAACTTTTGAACATATACAAGAGTGACATTAATAATCTTCCATTTCTTAGACATTAAAAAAAAACGAGATAGATAGATGTATATATCTGTAATACTGAATGAAGTATAGGGTAATTACGCATGACGTCATAGTTCCGGACGTCACTTGCACATACGTATAATAAAAATCAGGTAACCTACATTCGTGAGGCTTCCAATTACGCCTACTGCGAATGACCTGCCGAATATAGAGCGGATATAAATAGACAGGGGCTCGTGCAAATTCTGGCTTGTGAATGGTCGAGACTGCATTTAGGCCGCGATGCAATGACCTGACCTAGTTGCCGTTCAATGGACCAGTGCCGAGCTGCTCCGGCCGCCGTTTCATTCAGAAACCCGCGTATCCTCGAGACGGACGTGACCTTTTTCGGCAACTGAATCACGTATTATTTTCCAATAGTAAAATTCGTATTAAAGTCCATTGTTAATTGGAGTTAGTATATACTGATCAACTGAATTTCAAATCGCTACCGGTAGAGTAACAGACTTATAAAAGAAAACATCAGTGCAAGTGATAATTTTTTTAAAAAGCGCTTTTTCTTTATCTACACGTCTTAAATATCTCATAATCGGTGTATGTTAAATAGTAGATCATCAGTGCGAGTGATGATTTAAAATAACGCGTTCAAATATTGTTCTTTGTGTCTTTATTATTTCTTTATATGAAATGAGGGACGACTTGGTTGTTTCAAATACTGGCGTTAAATGTTAAACCAATAGTGTTAGCGGGTTGTGTACAGTATGAGATCATTGCGCCATCTGTGGTATTAACACAAACTATTCATTGCCACCAGCCCAGCCGCTTTGTCAGTACCTACGCACGCGCGCCAAAGCCCAACAAAGGGCTCGAATAAGTTTGCAAGTGAATGTGATGCATTTATGTTATAAAAATGGTGAAATCTGTGAAGTGCCATGTAGAAATTAGGATATTCGACATTTCGAATTATGACCGGGGCATCTGAAAAGTGAGTACAGGCTCCATTAGTCAGTTATTTGTCATATTTCTTGTCCTTTGCCGCAGGTAGACCTCGCCCGATCATTTATAGAGTTCGAATTTGTTACCACAATTGTTTCCTTTACACGTCTGTTGAAGTTAAAACGGTATAATATATCTATATAATATCATCATATTAACCTTGTTCACAATCCAAGATTTTAGGGGTTAAGTATGGTTAGCGACCGACGCCCTTAGTTTAACCGGGTTGGTTGTATAAATGTGGTCAATGAATGCTATTCATTCACAATAGAGTATGACTGCTTTCGAGGTCGTAAGCGTCTGGTTATTTCGCTTTAATAAGTTTTAGCATTGTTCTATAACTGATCATTTTAATATTAATCGAGTATTAGTAGCGAAATGTTAAATGTTGTTAAATGTGAAATAATTCTTTAAAATTTACTTAAACTGCTCATGGTCATTATTATAATGGGGAATAACGTATAGATCAGAAATGTACGTAAATAAAATTTTAATATTCTTAATTTTCTTTTTGATTTTTTATTACATTAATTAGATCATTTATGTGTTATATGTAGAAATAACTCTAAATGACGTGAGTAATTTTAATGTTTGTTATAGTGATGGGTTGCCAACATTTTTAAAACTCATAAAACCTATTATAAATAAAACATAATTTGTGGAAAGAGTAACAAATAAATAAAGGTACCTACGTTAAATTACAGATTATACAAGTGACTTTTCTCGACTTCGTTAAAAGTGTCCAAATCATTTAGACACATGTTTTAGTTATAGATAATATTAACAAATCTCGAGTTCTGTCCATGCATTCACTTTCTTTTAATAACTTTTTAGATATCCACCATAAGTAGATAAACTACATGAACATTTAAATTTATTGTCACATAATTTGCATTTAAAATAGGAAGATAATTATGTGAAGTTTGCGATTTTTTTTTATTTCTTCATATACAATATTTATTTACATGCTGTGAATATTTGTCTTGCCAATTAGTGGTGGGATATTGTACTACTGATATAAATTAGTTAATAATGATTTCCATAATGAAATGAAACCGATTAGAAACACACGCCAAATCCCTAACAGACGTTCGAGCACTGTGAACGGGACGAGCGGACTGAAGTAATAGAACCAACTCCCCGCGCGATAAACGCGCCTTCCGCTCCCGTGCCCGCTTCAAAACAGACGCGCGGTAGCGTGAACATTGCGAATTCTAGCGGCATCTGTACTCAGAAGCAGGTCTTAGAATTCATTAAAAAAACATTTACCAAAACTCGAACTCCCAGCAATGGCATCAACCAAAAAAATTCGGGATTCCCGTACATTTACTAATATAAATTTGTAACACTTTCGATTATCAGTGTAGGAAAACATTCGTGAACAATTTTTAAAGTTTTTGAATGTCTGTCTTTCTGTTTGTTCCGACCTTCGATCAATAATAATTAGATATCGGATCGGCGCGAAAAATACGTCTCGGTAAATAACAGCTCACTTGAAATAGAGAGCTTTTATTTTGTTTGAAATACAGCCAATGTAAGCACGTTTCACAACGCTGCAGTGTATTTAAAAGATGCAAAAATAATACCCGAAAAGCAATTTAACGGCCAGAGTATCTTACTTTCGTTAAATACATGTTGATTAAGTTATATTTTAAGCTTTAAACTAACAAATAATAGCAAGTTTTGAACAAATTATAATTTTAAACTTATGGTAAAAATGTTTGGCTAAGGCTCGCCAACCATGTACAAACTCGCACAATAACGGGAAAAAGTATTTAATTCACTGCATGTTAAGGTTGAATTCACACTAAATGTTGTTTATGTTGTCTTTTCATTTGTAAGTGACGGGAGTAATTTATTGCTTTGCTCATTTTATCGTAAGTATTAGATAATATTTTGAACATTTGTGACTTTATTACTAGGTGTCATGGTTGTAATTAGGTTGAAGTTAAAACTGTTTTAAAACTTTTTTTTTCTTTTTATTTATTATTTTAATTTTTTTTTAAGTATATATTCACGTGGACAGCAGTTAAAGCTTCGATTTTGTACGTGACCCTTTATCTAGTTATACCGATCTCCGAAACGGTTTGACCGGGATTTCACTGGCAGATAGCCTAATGCTATAATGAGTAACTTAGGTTACTTTTGTTGTAGATTAGCAGTTACTCGCGAATTCGACCGCGTGGATCGCGCATATTACTGGACGATACTTGGGGGTGTTCCGTTAATTACGAGGGGCATTTTGAGGCTTTTATAACCCCTTCTGCCTCCAGGGTAGATATCGTGAGATTTGTTACCCCTCCCCTAATCTCGTATTTTGTGTATAAGCGCGTTGGTTTTATTAAACAAAATACAATCTTCTTTATTATTTGTATTTTTACTGTAACGTTTTTACTATTACTGCGTTTGGTTCCAATTATTATTACATTACATTTTAAAATGGCAATATTAAATATATTTGCATCTATTAATGTTTTTTTAAATATATGGATGTAATGTATCAGATTTCGGCTTGTTTTATTCCTAGAAACATGTTTTCTTACATTTGTGCACTATTTTTTGCTCGAAAAAAATTACGTCATATTTGCCGAAACTCCATCTTTTTCACACGTGACATTTAGTGAGTGACATTCGATTTTTTTGACTGCAAACTTCTTTAGCCGCTTTAAGCGACATGCTAGTGAATGGTATCTGATGTCCTCGACATGTTCGTGACGTACTGAACACGTGCCAAATATTATGTATAACTCGACTGTATCATATGCGTATTTGAATTTTTGGATGGGTAAAATCTTGTGATTTCGTGTCACCGATTGTCACCGATGACGTCGATATTCTCGTATCGTTTTGCAACAGATATAGCGTAAGTATAGCGCCATGTTTACATGTGTTATTGATATTATACATCTTAGCGCCCCAACAATTACGGTTTGTCGGTACACTGTGGGGTTTTAGTCCGTGCGAGTCGGACATAACCCATCCTCTCCTCCGGCAGGGTGGCGTATCTATAAGGGATTTCCCCACGTAAATAAAAAAAAGGGGGATCGAATTCCATGCTTCAACAAATACTTCATATAATTCGTTTTGACTGGTGTTACGTTTGTTTGAGACTTTCTTTTTAACAATATACCAGAGACTTTCTATCCGGTTTAAATCCGGGCTATTTGCTGGCCAGTCTAAAACGGATATACGTTGTTCACTAAGGAAATATTTGACGCTATACCGTGTGTTTAAAGACATTGTCATTCTGAAAAATCCAGGATACAGGCAAATGATCGTCCGAGTAGGGAATCATTATGTGCTCTAAATTTTTATTGCCATTGATCTATTGTACCTTCAATTTTCCGAACGGGTCCAACTCCACCACCGGAAAAACACCCCCAAACTTTAATGTTACCGCCAACATCTCTTGATTGTACTCCTTGTGTATTTATAATTAAAATCATTGTTTACAGGACGTCTAACATAGCGATTTCCATCGGAATTTACCATATTTATTTTTGTTTCATCTGAAAATAACACTGTTTTTGTTTCTCGTACCGTCCAATTAACATATTTTTTATCAAATAATAGTCACTTCTCTAGGTGTTGGTTGGTAAGGAGCGGTTACTTTTTGAGAGATTCTTCGAAACAATTTAGCTTCCACTAATCTTCGGCGTATCAGTCTTGACCAGATGTTTCTCGGATTATCAGGCGAAAAAACTTCATTTTTAATTTGGTTGGAGCCTTTAATTGGGTATTTTTTAGAAACACGAACGTATCTTCTTTGGGAGAGGTTTTTCTTGGCCGAGCCTTTCTAAGAACATTTTCAACAGTTCCATGCGGTTAATAATGATCAATTGCATTAAAAACTTTCTTGACAGAATAATTTAAATGCTCAGGTATTCTTCGGTACGCCCACTTATGATCTATATGAAAATTAACAATTATTTGACTAGTTGACAACTTTTATTTATGCCCATTTTCAACAAAATAAAATTCAGATTAAATTTTGAATTGCCGCCAAAATAATAGAAAAAGCTAAGAAAGAAATATTATTCTCCAATTTAAAAAAAAAAACGAAATAAATATGGATGCTTTTTTTAATGTTTCTAAATAGGCCTACAAGAGGTCAGTAACAGAAAATATACTCCTACATGTGTAAGACTCATTTTTGTAATTAAAAGTAAGATATGCTTTATATTTTATGCATTTAATGAGTTGTTAATTTTTTATTCGAGTTATTTAAGTATTGTATTCATCAATATTTTTGGCTATTATGAATATACCAATTAGTGTTGCCCAAAATTTCTTGCAGTCTTGGTCTTGTTCTTGCGTTTTTGCAAGACCAATACCAAGACCAAGACCGCCAATTTTTAGCAAGACCAATACCAAAACCGACCCCTGCAAGACTTGTGCAAGACAACAGTAGGCTTGCAAGACTCTTGCAGTCTTGCAGCTAAGTTAAATTAAAATATTATTGTGTATTTGGTTTCAATACCGATATCGCTATACGTGTTGGTATCACAATCATGATCCTTTCCGTCTAGCAATAAACAATTTAAAGTAATAAATTTACATACAAACAAATGTATTCATGTCTCAATGAGTATAATAGTTTATTTAGCAAAGTTTAAAACTAGCACAATAGATCCAGCATATATAGTCACTATTTATGTTATGCGATATTTTGATTTACAAGCGTTCGGTGGGCGATTGTGATTGTTTATTCGATAATGTACTGACAAAGACGCCGCTTTATTGATAGAATGTGCGACAAATGTATCACAGGATTAACTATACTGTTTGATTGTCACAGATATTCGAAGTAATAAAATAAGTTTTCAGGGGCTCAGAACGAATACGTATACATATTGTGTTGCGTTCACAAAGAATGTTATAGTCGTACCAATAGTATTTAGAATTATAATAATTTATTGTGAACTTGCTAACTAATATTATAAATGCGAGTACGAATGTGTTTGGTACGCTTTAATTACTTAACTAATCATCATAAACTTTTGTCTACACGTTGTAAGGAGTACAGAAAAGGTTACAGGATATCTTTGCTATTGTTGAGGGATAAGTCAAGTCTACTTTAAGGCGAGTGAAGCCGCGAGCAAAAGCTTGTAATAATACACATAATTATTGTACCTTTCAATTGAACTGTACAAACATTTACTGTGTCGATTTCTATCGTACGTACACCATGTAGCTAGTAAGTGCATAAATGAAACAACTCCATAAAATTAATTTAACAATAAATATAGGTTAATTTTATTAGAAGTGAAAATCCTAACGAATATTATAAATGCGAATGTGAGTTCGTTTGTTACCCTTTCATGTCGTAACGACTTAACCGATATTGAAATGTTGTCTACATGTTGCACGAAGTATGGAAAGAGACATAGAATATCTTTTATCACGGAAAAAGTTCGTGAGATAGTAAGGCGAGCTATACCTGTATATTGAACTGTACCTACGAACATTTATTATGTATCGACACCTGTCGTACGTACAATATGTAGCTACCTAGATACATAAATGCAGCAGAAGCATAGATAAGTTTAATGCAATATAGAATTTAAATTAATTTAATCAGAAAAGGAGCGTAAAGTATATTCGCCTACACACGTAGTACATTATATTGTTAGGTAAAAGGCACAAAACAGTTGGTAACAAAATATACAAATTAAATTTTTGACGCCCATATCAAAACTTCTTCATCCCAAGGACGGAGAATTAATAATATTTGGTAAATTATTCAATAAAACCATCATGATAAAAATTAATTTCTAAAATTTGTATTAAAACCTTATGCTAAATGAATGGGAAAAGTATCGTCATTTAGACACGGTTCAATAACATAATTTTTTTTTTTATTTTATCTTTATATTAAGCTCAAAATGTACTGAACTGTTGGCTTTTCTAAGGTCTAACCTAACGCTTTTAAGAAATAGATATAGGCTTACAGATAATTGGAAGACTTGCAAGATTCTTGCAGCAAGACCAAGACCAAGACCAGGTGTATCGATGCAAGACCAAGATCAAGACTAAGCCAAGTCTCGTCTTGGTCTTGCATTTGGGCAAAACTAATAGCAATAAGTTCGGACTTGGGCGTAATACCTGTAGTCCGGTGAAGCTGTTAAGACCTTGCTAGGTCAATAGCATAGTCAGTTCGAAAAAAAAGCGTAATACATTTAAGAGTTTAAATATAAAACAATGTTAAAATATATTATAATAAACTAAAATTAGCATTTAATTATCTACCTCGATGTTAAGGCTTACACATATAATACGTATCCATATCTAAATTCGAGTTTTGTGGAACTATATACAAGGGGCCAAAAAGTTTGGCGAGAACTTAAGTAGATCGATGTAAAACGTCAAATAGCGGCTCTCTACCGAACAAATTGTGGTAATTTACAACATCTGTAAAGTGAAACTAACAAAATCAACGAATGAGCTGGCTGACGTCTAGAAATCATGCATAAATATAAATGAAGATATGATACTTGATATATGTCTAAGCAGTTTTTAATATTCTATAATTTAAATAGTGCCCATTGAACTCGATACAATAGTCTTATATGTTACATGGTTATTATGTATTATGGTTATGAAGAAGAAAGCGCAGTAATTTAAAAAAAATGGCAGCCAAAATGCTCATAAAAACAATAATATTCAAATTTCATATATATAGACAGATATATGAATTTCAATGATATTTATTCTTGGATTCTTTCTTCTTTATTCCTTTCTTATTTATTTGTACAATACACGTCTTACGTACATGTTTACAGTGAACAACATATTTTTGTTAAATTTCATGAGGACGAAGTCGGAGGTTACAGCTATTCTAAAGGACAATAACCTAAATGACTTTTTATAAAATCAGCTATCTGTCGGTGGAAATCCCGTATAAAAGGGTCGTACCGTTTTGGAGATAGCACTACGGGCAAAGCCACGGTTACCAGCTAGTCTAAATTAAAAAAGACTATATTACTTCTTATAATTTCCGCTATCTGTAGGTGAAAATCGCGTAAAAATCGGTCAAACCGGTAATTTAAAGTAGCCTAAGTAACCCACTGTAGTTTAAGCTTTTTGGTAGTGAAATTCCTGTTAAAATCGGTCCAGCCGTTTCAGAGATTACCCGGAACAAACAGACAGACCGACAAAAATTTTAAAAATTGCTTTTTTGTCATCAGTAGCTTGTATACTTTCATACTCAATAATTTTTTTTATTTTATATTGATATTACATACAGATACTTCATTTTTATTATATTTATAGAAGATTACTACTCATCTCTCGTACTTACCTCGAGCCGTCATTCAAATTACAATAACTTTTGATAGAGTGGACCGATTTTAACAAAACGAAGACTATGTTACTCCTGAAGATATGCTTTATGAGGTTTTTATTGTGAACCCTGCACTTTAGCAGTTATGCGTGTTCAAAAAAAGAGACAAGCAGGTAGACATTTTCAAAAATGATTGAAATGTATTCTATTACTTATTCCTAGACACCTGCAACAATTTTTTTCACGAAAATCCCTTATGGATACACCACCCTCTCGGGGGAGAGAGTGGGTTATGTGGAGGAGGCGTCAGTTTGACCGCCTCCTCCTACTGTAACCGGACCAGGGAAGATGGGTCGGGGCCCACCTTCCCATTGCACAGGTCCGGCGGACGGAGGAGATGGCTGGTGTGTACACGGCTGTCTCCTAACAAGACAGGGCCCGGCGGCGACCCTTTTGCTGCTGGGCCAACCGCTGGGGCGGCACGATGAAGTCTATAGAGATCTCGTGCCGCCCCAACTATAGCGGAAGACGTACACCGTGGGGTTTTAGTCCGTGCGAGTCGGACATAACCCACTCTCTCCCCCGAGAGGGTGGTGTATCCATAAGGGATTTTCGTGAAAAAAATTGTTGCAGGTGTCTAGGAATAAGTAATAGAATACATTTCAATCATTTTTGAAAATGTCTACCTGCTTGTCTCTTTTTTTGAACACGCATAACTGCTAAAGTGCAGGGTTCACAATAAAAACCTCATAAAGCATATCTTCAGGAGTAACATAGTCTTCGTTTTGTTAAAATCGGTCCACTCTATCAAAAGTTATTGTAATTTGAATGACGGCTCGAGGTAAGTACGAGAGATGAGTAGTAATCTTCTATAAATATAATAAAAATGAAGTATCTGTATGTAATATCAATATAAAATAAAAAAAATTATTGAGTATGAAAGTATACAAGCTACTGATGACAAAAAAGCAATTTTTAAAATTTTTGTCGGTCTGTCTGTTTGTTCCGGGTAATCTCTGAAACGGCTGGACCGATTTTAACAGGAATTTCACTACCAAAAAGCTTAAACTACAGTGGGTTACTTAGGCTACTTTAAATTACCGGTTTGACCGATTTTTACGCGATTTTCACCTACAGATAGCGGAAATTATAAGAAGTAATATAGTCTTTTTTAATTTAGACTAGCTGGTAACCGTGGCTTTGCCCGTAGTGCTATCTCCAAAACGGTACGACCCTTTTATACGGGATTTCCACCGACAGATAGCTGATTTTATAAAAAGTCATTTAGGTTATTGTCCTTTAGAATAGCTGTAACCTCCGACTTCGTCCTCATGAAATTTAACAAAAATATGTTGTTCACTGTAAACATGTACGTAAGACGTGTATTGTACAAATAAATAAGAAAGGAATAAAGAAGAAAGAATCCAAGAATAAATATCATTGAAATTCATATATCTGTCTATATATATGAAATTTGAATATTATTGTTTTTATGAGCATTTTGGCTGCCATTTTTTTTAAATTACTGCGCTTTCTTCTTCATAACCATAATACATAATAACCATGTAACATATAAGACTATTGTATCGAGTTCAATGGGCACTATTTAAATTATAGAATATTAAAAACTGCTTAGACATATATCAAGTATCATATCTTCATTTATATTTATGCATGATTTCTAGACGTCAGCCAGCTCATTCGTTGATTTTGTTAGTTTCACTTTACAGATGTTGTAAATTACCACAATTTGTTCGGTAGAGAGCCGCTATTTGACGTTTTACATCGATCTACTTAAGTTCTCGCCAAACTTTTTGGCCCCTTGTATATAGTTCCACAAAACTCGAATTTAGATATGGATACGTATTATATGTGTAAGCCTTAACATCGAGGTAGATAATTAAATGCTAATTTTAGTTTATTATAATATATTTTAACATTGTTTTATATTTAAACTCTTAAATGTATTACGCTTTTTTTTCGAACTGACTATGCTATTGACCTAGCAAGGTCTTAACAGCTTCACCGGACTACAGGTATTACGCACAAGTCCGAACTTATTGCTATTAGTTTTGCCCAAATGCAAGACCAAGACGAGACTTGGCTTAGTCTTGATCTTGGTCTTGCATCGATACACCTGGTCTTGGTCTTGGTCTTGCTGCAAGAATCTTGCAAGTCTTCCAATTATCTGTAAGCCTATATCTATTTCTTAAAAGCGTTAGGTTAGACCTTAGAAAAGCCAACAGTTCAGTACATTTTGAGCTTAATATAAAGATAAAATAAAAAAAAAAATTATGTTATTGAACCGTGTCTAAATGACGATACTTTTCCCATTCATTTAGCATAAGGTTTTAATACAAATTTTAGAAATTAATTTTTATCATGATGGTTTTATTGAATAATTTACCAAATATTATTAATTCTCCGTCCTTGGGATGAAGAAGTTTTGATATGGGCGTCAAAAATTTAATTTGTATATTTTGTTACCAACTGTTTTGTGCCTTTTACCTAACAATATAATGTACTACGTGTGTAGGCGAATATACTTTACGCTCCTTTTCTGATTAAATTAATTTAAATTCTATATTGCATTAAACTTATCTATGCTTCTGCTGCATTTATGTATCTAGGTAGCTACATATTGTACGTACGACAGGTGTCGATACATAATAAATGTTCGTAGGTACAGTTCAATATACAGGTATAGCTCGCCTTACTATCTCACGAACTTTTTCCGTGATAAAAGATATTCTATGTCTCTTTCCATACTTCGTGCAACATGTAGACAACATTTCAATATCGGTTAAGTCGTTACGACATGAAAGGGTAACAAACGAACTCACATTCGCATTTATAATATTCGTTAGGATTTTCACTTCTAATAAAATTAACCTATATTTATTGTTAAATTAATTTTATGGAGTTGTTTCATTTATGCACTTACTAGCTACATGGTGTACGTACGATAGAAATCGACACAGTAAATGTTTGTACAGTTCAATTGAAAGGTACAATAATTATGTGTATTATTACAAGCTTTTGCTCGCGGCTTCACTCGCCTTAAAGTAGACTTGACTTATCCCTCAACAATAGCAAAGATATCCTGTAACCTTTTCTGTACTCCTTACAACGTGTAGACAAAAGTTTATGATGATTAGTTAAGTAATTAAAGCGTACCAAACACATTCGTACTCGCATTTATAATATTAGTTAGCAAGTTCACAATAAATTATTATAATTCTAAATACTATTGGTACGACTATAACAAAGGGATCGTTCGGGCTAATCCACCTTGTAGAGCCGCCCCCACGGTCTGCCCGGCGGAAGGTGACCGTCCGGTACGCCGGGATTGCACGTTGGCGGCACCGAGGGCATCAGCCCAGACTAGTGCCCCGTAGGCGGCCATCGCCCACACGACTCCCATGTAGAGTCGGCGGCACCCGGCGTTAAAACAGAGTCCTACCACGTCTTTCTGTCTGTCTGTTTGTTCAAGATAAGATCAAAAACTACGGATTTTCATGCGGTTTGCACCATTAGCTAAAGTGATTAATGTGGGAGGTTTAGGTTTATAATTTGTCAAGGTTTTCGTTATTACCAGGGCGGGACAACGTCCGCCTGGCCCGCTGGCAATTTATACATCTATATATAAATTTCTTCTGTACGTGTGTCAACTCAGAGTTTCGTCTCGCGCGCCCCGAAGGGTTGCGCGGGGAGTCAGCATCAGGGCTTACCCTCTGGCTGAAATTTCAATCGGCCCCCGCCGCAGCGGGGGCGTCTAATGTTTGGGGTGGTATGCTCTTGCATAGCATCCCCGAAGGGGTCGTCTCGTGGCATGACAATTCGTTCGTGGCTTCATAGTGTTATTTGGTGACTTTTATTTACCGGTGTCGATTTTCTGTAGAGCTTGTAAGGCTCTCAGGCTTTTCTCTATTGCCTCAGGTGTCTCTGCTGATGCCAGGGTTTTTAGGAAGGCGTTTCTAACGATTTGGGTGGATTCTCCTATTGTCAGAGGCTGCTGGGATGCCTCTGGCGCTCTATGGGTCTTCTTATGCTGGTTGCTCTTCTTGTTACGGCTTCTCGGGATGGGATTGTTGGCGGGGGCCATCAGGCTTGCGCCCGCCGACGTCTCGACCATCTGTGGAGCTTCTGTCCTGTGTTGCGTCCTGCGCCCGGCGTCACCCGACCGGGCCGCGGTCCCCGCGCGGCGGTTGCGCGTTTCACGGCGGAATCAGTTGCGGATGCTGTTTGAGGGGTGCGGCCCTCCGCAATTAACGCAGGACGCCGGCTCCTCTCTAGGGCGATAACACTCTCACGCGAAGTGCGGTCCACCGCACCTCACGCAAGCTAGCAATCAGTCTGTAGCAGTGGAAGGAGGAGTGCCGAAACTGCTGGCATCTGTGGCATTGTGCCAGCCCCCTCCTGCCCCGCCAAGTTTCAATTGAGACCTTCATAAGAAGGAGTTCCTCTATATTATAGATGGCCGGTATGAGACCAGGCGTTCTTCTCAGGGAAGAGTGGAAGATGTACCCTCTTCCTTTTATGATACAGGAGTATTGTCAAGCACCTCCTCGACTGCCTCCCGAGGTGGAGGCATGGGAGGAGCCGGTAGCATCGGAGGATCGGGGAATAATTCTCCCACGACCCTCGCTACCACCTCCGGCCGGAGAGTCTCCGTCGCCGGGGGCGCCCAAGATCGCATCTTCTTGCGCACAATCCTGTACGGGCGCCCCCAAGGATCTCCCTCCAGCGTCTGGAGCAGCTCCTCCCATGCTGCTTCTTTCGCCCGGCTGATGGCAGCCTGCAGGGTATTCCTGCACTCCCTGTAGCTGCCATATAGCCGGGCCTCCACCTCCGGGTCCCGGTGCCGGCGTCGGCGGCTGCGCCCGAACAGCCGCCGGGCCGCGGAGCAGGCCGCCAGGAGATCGGCGATCTCTGGCGACCACCAGTACACCGCCCGTTTGTCTAGGCGGTGTACGCTCCGCGGCATCGACGCGTCGCAGACCTCCGTGAGGACTCCACGGAGGCAGGCTGCGGACGCGTCTACATCAGCCCCTGTGGGGGGGGGGGGCATGGCCCACGCCTGGACGATGGCCGCCTCTTCCGCTAATTCTCGGTTGAGCTCGCAGCTGACCCCGCCTTAGAGCCGGCCTTGGAGCCGGCCTTGGAGCCAGCCTTGGAGCCGACCTTGGAGCCGGCCTTGGAGCCGGCCTTGGATCCGACTGCCGAGACAACGACCGAGCCGGTGTCGGAACCCGCCTCCAACTCCGCCGCACTTAGGCTGCCGGCCAAGGCCCGGTCAAATGACTCGTCAGCCTCTCCCATCACCCCGCGACCACCCACGTTGCGGCTGACCCGCCTCGCAGTCCCCCTGTGAGCGGTGCTAATCTTAGCAACCACCCGCTCCTCCACCTCCGTATCGGAGTCCATTACAGCGCTTACGCGCTTCTTTGTATTTTTTTTGGAACTCATGGCTTACTGGAGACACAGGGTCACCAGCAAGCCAAGAGGCAAAAAGGGCAAAGTCCAGTCAACAAGCCAGGTCAGTCAGTAATAAAAGAAACAGTCCGAAAAAAACAAAGACAAAGTCAACAAAAGGAAAATCCACGCCAAAGTCAAAACAAGCCAAGTCGAGTGTAAAAGCAGGTCCGTAATCCGTAAGCACGCCAAGGTCAAAAAGATAAGAGTAAAGAAAGCCACGAGAAACACCCATAAACCCTAACCTCATCAATTCCAATTCCAGCGTCTATGCTCCTACAATGACATACACCGATGATGACAAAATGCAATTTTACGAAGACCTGAGAAACATCTTAAAAGGTATAGCTCCCAACGATAAAATCATCCTATTACGTGATTTTAACGCACGAGTTGGTTCTGATTATCACATATGGAAACAGGTCCTAGGACGCCATGGAATCGGTAAATGTAACACTAATGGAGAACTGCTTTTAACTTTATGTGCAGAATTCAACCTATGTATTACAAATACCTTTTTCCGAATGGCAGAAAAATATAAAACATCTTGGATGCATCCACGTTCTAAGCACTGGCATCTAATAGATTATGTAATTGTGCGTAGGGATGATCTAAAAGATGTGCTTATTACGCGAGCTATGCGAGGCGCTGAAGGTTGGACTGATCACAGGTTGATTAGATCAAAAATCCGTTTCAGCTATAAACCGCCTTGTCGAGCTAGTCATAAAATTCCAACCCGACTAGCCTATGCAAAACTCGTAAACTCGCCGAATATGCAGGAGAATTTTAATACGAAATTCAGCACCACGCTATTATGGACGTTCTTTATGCTGATGACATTTGCTTGATGACCAGTGATATCAACAACCTGCAGTGTTTCTTGAACCGTCTCGATGAGTCATGTCGACGGTTCGGCTTGATCATTAATTTAACTAAGACTCGAGTGCTTAAACAACCTGCACGCGGTGTGACACCAGATCTAACATCGTTATCCCTGAAAGGTCATGCATTGGAAGAAGTAAAATCTTTTCGGTATCTCGGAAGTTTTATTCGTAGTGATAACCGTTTGGAAACCGAAATTTCCTCACGCCTTGCCAAGGCTGCGACATCTTTCGGGAAATTACGTAAAAGAGTTTGGGACTCGCACGATTTACGATTGCACACTAAGATCGCTGTGTATAAAGCAATAATTTTACCTATCCTGTTGTATGCCACTGAGACCTGGACTCTTTATAAGGGTGATATAAAGCGCCTTGACTCTTTTCATATGAGGTGCTTAAGATCAATACTTCGTATAAGATGGCAAGATCGAGTTCCAAATTCTGAAGTATTAAGAAAAACGGAGCTTTGTGGCATTGAATCGCTGCTTATTAAAGGGCAACTAAGATGGTGCGGACATCTTGTGCGTATGGATGACTCAAGGCTGCCTAAAGCCGTCTTTTACTCACAGCTGAAAGAAGGAAAACGCACTCCTGGAGGTCAGCTATTGCGTTACAAAGATGTCCTAAAGCGCCATCTAACGGCATGTAATATTCCATGTGAGGGTTGGGAAGACCTCGCGCAACAGAGACGTGAATGGCGCAGCTTTGTTCATAAGGCAGTTACAAATTTTGAAAAGAAACGATTACAAGATCTAAACGCGAAACGCCTTATAACTAAGACCCGTTCGAAGCCTTCCTACACCTATACATACAATACTGATGGTCAATTGTACTGTGCGCCATGCAAAAAGATCTTTAAAACAAAGTTTGGTTTCGCGAGTCATATACGGGCTCATAATCGAAAGAAGTAAGGTTCGCGATTGACGGACACGTCAAGGAGGCTCACACAACAAGAGGTGATATGTGTAATGTGTCGCAGTGATGTAAGATTTTGTGTCACTGTATCGCGCGAGCAACGTACTCAAGGGCTCCACGCTGAGGAAACGGACCTAGGCTTGAGCCGTTGCCGAGGGGGGCTTAGTCTGGTAAAAGAAAAAGGTATTACTCGAACTACTGAGAAAGAAAACCGGTGTCTTAAATATTCCTACTTTTACGTATTTTAATGATACGGATTCATTTCATTACTTCAAAATTATTAGCACACTTCAAAAGTTTCTATTTAATATAAGCAATTTCTGTTCACTTCTAAGATTACTATTAAGCCCTTTGGACATAAATTACTATTGAATTCCCCATAATTAAGTATTGATTTCATATAATTCGTATTGAGATAACAGCGAGCGAATATTATAAAATTACTTTTCAAAACAAAGTTACCTGCTTTATAGCTAAGAGTATTATTTGTAACTAGCTATACCCGCAGAACCGCACGCGTTTTTTTAAATTGTATTAAAGGAATACAAAATTGTGAGACCATGTACAATTATAGAAATGCTCTTTTAAAACAATTGTAACTACGACACGCATGCCACTTACATGTAACGTATACATTAGTTACGTATACACATACTAACAGTGTGTTAAATGAGGTTTATTGTCGGCAACATATTTGAAACCTTAACCTGTCACATAACTACCTCAGTGGCCACTTACACTATATAAGGAACTAATGAAACAATTAACTAAAGATGTTATTATGATGATATAATATGCCAATATTTTCAATAAGTAATACGTTACTAGTATAATATCTTTTTAGAATTCCTTTTATCTTCGAAATTACTATTAATAATTATAATTTTGAATTATAAACAATGAATGAGCTGACGTCTTGAAATCTTGCATAAATATAAATCAAGATATAAAACTTTATAACTGTCTAATTAATATTCGACAATTTAAATAGTGCTCATTGAACTTGATATAAAAATGTTATATAATATTATGGTTTCTGAGTTATGTAGTCGTAAGCGCGGTCAATCAAACAAAATGTCCGCCAAAATGACCGAAAAGACAATATAATTCAAATTAAACACATAGATACAGATATATGAATTTCAATTATATTTATTCTTGAAGTCCAGTACAACGCATGTCATACGCACATGTTTACAATGAACAACATATTTATGCTAAATTTCGCGCAGACGAAGTTGCGGGTAGCAGCTAGTTTAAAATAGAATAACCTAAGTCACTTCCTATAAGGTCAGCTATCAGCCAGTGAAAGACACATGAAAATCGGTCAAACAGTTTTGGAGATAGCATTGCGGGCGAAGCCATGGTTAACAGTTAGTATAAATTAAAATTGCCTAAATTACTTTTTATAAGATCAGCTATCTGCCAGTGAAAGTTCTGTGGAAATCGGTTTAACTGTTTTGGAGATAGTACTGCAGACGAAGCCGCGGTTAATAGCTAGTCTAAATTAGAGTAGCCTAAGATCTGCTGTAATTTTATCTGCCTCCCAGTGAAATTTCCGTTAAAATCGGTCCAAGAGATAGACCGACAAAAGTTTTAAAAATTGCATTTTTGTTATTAGTCACGTTTATAGTTTCATATCCAATCAGTATTTATTTATTATTTTGATATTACATACAGACACTTCATTTTTATTATATGTATAGATATAGATATAAATTCTTATACTCTATTAGATGCAAAATAATATATATTTCCTATCGAAGATATTCGGAAATTGATTGATAAAAAAATCCAATAATTATTTCATATCTTCGTCCATGTGATTTTTTGAAAACTTTTGTCGGTCTGTCTGTTGGACCGATTTTAACGGAAATTTCACTGGGAGGTCGATAAAATTACAGCAGATCTTAGGCTACTCTAATTTAGACTAGCTATTAACCGCGGCTTCGTCTGCAGTACTATCTCCAAAACAGTTAAACCGATTTCCACAGAACTTTCACTGGCAGATAGCTGGCTTTATAAAAACTAATTTAGGTAATTTTAATTTTTTTTTTTTTTTTTTCGAACTGACTATGCTATTGACCTGGCAAGGTCTTTACAGCTTCACCGGACTACAGGTAATTTTAATTTACACTAGATGTTAACCGTAGCTTCGCCCACAGTGCTATCTCTAAAACGGTTAGCCTGATCTTCACCAAACTTTCACTGGCAGATAGCTGATCTTATAAAAAGTAATTTAGGCAATTTTAATTTATACTAACTGTTAACCATGGCTTCGCCCGCAATGCTATCTCCAAAACTGTTTGACCGATTTTCATGTGACTTTCACTGGCTAATAGCGGCCCTTATAGGAAGTGATTTAGGTTATTCTATCTATCTATCTATTATGCAATCACATGCAACACCGTGCTAGTAAAATTGATTTGTTTTATAGGTGAGTGAAAAAAGAATTCTCTTTAATCTATTAACTTGCATTTATCTTTATGTTCTTGGCAACACCAACAATTAATTATCACTTGTAATATCTGTATTAATCTTGTAACACTACAGTTTTTTCTAGAACGTGTGCGATTGTGTGTAATCATTAAATAGTATAAAACAAAGTCCCCTGCCGCGTCTGTCTGTCTGTCTGTTCGCGATAAACTCAAAAACTACGAAACGGATCTTCAAACGGTTTTCACCAGTGGATAAAGTAATTCATGGGGAACGTTTTAATATATAAATTTGTCACGGTTTTGTGTAGATTGATTGAAATATAACGATAACTGTTGGACAAGTTGGAAAAATTCAAACGGCCTGTGAGATTTCATCGAAAACGCTGCCTAATCCGTTTGAGATATAACAATGTATGTTGGGTAAATGTAATAAGGTTTACTTTTATTTGTAGATCTATAAAAGGAGAATATCCCAAAATACGTTGTTTTGTTATATCTCAAAAGGATTAGGCAGCGTTTTCGATGAAAACTCCTAGGCGGCTTTACTTTTTCCGACATACCCGGCAATTATCGTTATATTTAAACCCAACCCAATACGTCTAAATAGCTTTAGAATTGTATATCACTTTTTTTAGAATATATAATGAGTATAGTGGTCTATCCTTAAAAGATAGATATATGTCTTCACAGACATTTTTTGTAGATCTATATTGTCTCTGTTGCTTCATTATTTACACCTGGCTAAAAAGAAAAATGTATCACGTCATTGTCATTATAATATTAAGTCGGACGCGGTAGGGGACTTTATTTTATACTATGTACTATGTAATGATAATGATGATATTATAAGTAAAAAGGTGTAGATACGTCATAAGCGCTTCGACAGCGCCTTGTTAAAACTAGGCTAGCTAGCAAACGTGATCTCAGTATCGTGTCAGCTTTAATGGAAGCATGTCCTGTAAACGTCTCAAAACTATGGCAAACGCCATGCTGTGTTATGAGTTATTGCACAAACTATGCAAGCAAAACATTACGGTTTATTTGTTCACATGTCATTTATATTACTATAACCTCGAATTAATGAATATTTTTCAAATGCCAAATATTACGAAGCCAAAATATATTACGCAAGGAAATGAAAGATGTCAAAGAAATAAAGCAAGATGTCATGTCTGTTTTGATTATTATTTATTTTTGTCGGGCAGACCTAAGTAACATATAACTATCTCTTTTATACTACCAATATTAACAGTATGCCATCTTACTTCCACATTTTATCTAAGCTAGTGTGGCGTTACAATATTAATTTATGTATGTGTGCGTTATCGTACCATGTGTTTTGTCAAAATATCATGTAGGTAAACATGTAGGTATCTACACATTTTTACTTTTAATATCATCGTATATTTATATGGTTGGCTATAATACAAATATTTTCTAATATATGTGTGTGTTTGCATTACAATCATAGATTTAATGTTTTACTTAGCAGTGAATAAATAAATTGACAGATTTTCGAAACAAAATCTGAAATAAATTAACACGTAAAGTTGTCTTAGTTAACAACGAAATTAGATTTTCAGTGGCCCCAATGAGCATCAACATTTAATAAAATGGATTAACTCGTTTAAAGTACGATTGAACTTCCAACAACTTTACAACTCAGATGTTCTAAGCAAAGTTTTGGCCGCAGCACCAAAAAGATTATGCTTTGATTACTGTTTATTCATTATCTGTTTTGAGTGTTGTTTGATTACATTTCTTTATAAAATGAGTTAAGAAATTAAATGTAGATATTGTTGTTTGGGGTACATCGTGAAACGTGTTTATATTTTTTTGTTTTGTATGCAAACTTGTTATAGTAAATAGTTTAGTTGTAACATAACGGTTATTTTCTAAATAATATACTTCATGTATTCAAATATATTTGAAAGGAATACGCGTTGATTTATAGTAAAATCTTATAAACTTTTCTAATAAAAAAACACATAGGTACGCCAATATTCAAGCCGATCGGCTAAAGGTATTAAAAATGTATAAATCCTTCGATCAAACATACATTTAATCTAAATTGTTATATAGATATCTATCGTTCGCACGTTGATGTTTTTAACTAAACTAAAATAACTTTTGTTTTATTTGTATAATATTGAGATTTCTCTATATACCTCTTCATAACTAACTCTATATAACTCTAATAGGTACTTACTAATTTTAAAAGTTTATTTAACAATCTCGTTGCTTCTGTGTCAAATGTAACTTCTTTACTTTATTTATGAGGTAGTCGGCATTGAATTTACCAGCACAATACGTATAGCAACGTACTAAAGTAAAAGTGAAAACAAAAACGTGTAGTCTCATTAAAAATATTGATGAATAAATTATGAGGGGCGCGTCCGCGAGATGTAAAAAAAAACACTATTGATATAAAATATGTTAATATTAAAAATTACAATTGAACTTATATTAACTGTAAAATTAAAGAGTGTCTATTGCTCGAAGTATGTGACAATAGTTAATCTATTAAAACCCCATCTTGGATCTAACCTGAACGATGTAACTACTGTTCGAAGTCTTAGCGAATAGTGCCTTCAAATCTGATTCAATGTACCCACGTCTCACGATCCCACGGTGATGAGGAGACCGCTAATCCTTGATCCTACTGATCTGATTATGAAAATTATGTTTGAAATGTACAAGTAGATAAAAGTAGAAAGGTGTAGGTATTATCTCTCAGTGATAACGTATTATTTGTCCAAATATTTATATTAATCACAATAAATGTAATTAAAATTAGCAACAATGCAATATGACGTGCGCCGCTTAAATGGTTTGAAACAAAGGAATACAATTTGTAGCAAAAATATTCATTACATTTAGCTTTACAAAAAAGTCCACTTACAAAAACAAATAGCTAAATAAAAATGGAGATTTCATGGAGATAAAATTTATTTTGTATGACATGTTAATTGATAAAGTTGGTCAGAAGGTAATGCGAAATAAAAACTACAAGTTGGTAAAATTATTGCGTTGTCGCTGCCACTGGTCCTATGAGAAAAGTAAGTGGGGTACGGTCGTGATTGGCACACATCCAGAAGGTACTGGGAAGACATTATGTGTTTGAGTGAGTCGCTGAACTGTTTGGTTACACAATTTAAAACGGTTGGTGTCGCTGCAGTCGAGTTCTTGGTTTTTAATATTTTTCGAGTTTGGAAGTACAATAGAAACCGGTAGTAACTGATTTTTCGCAGACGAAGTTGCGCGGGTTAGCTAGTTAAGAATAAATAATAAAAAGTGCATAAAGTGTCTCATTTAGCAGGCAACGATTGCTACACATGTAATTAATGATTTTTGAAGACTGGTCTCTTATTGTTTAAAAATTGTGATTGTTGTGCGTCATGGGGGTGAAACTAAAAAGTAAATACCGCCAATTTTCGACTTAAGCCATGTTGTTTACTAACCGACAATATGCAAATAAGAGCAACTTATTCAAGGTTGGAAAGGAAACGTAAAAGTGCATGATGATTAGATTGTTATTAAATAAAAGCTGTATCAACGGTATTTATTTGTTGAGTGCCTTTGCTTTTAGAGAGAAAAGCAGCTATGATTTATGTTCTACCAAGGTTAGCCTCTGTTCGAACGTTTTAAAATTGATTACGGTTTTCTACAGGAATAATACTTTGTGATCAAATAAGGCTTCATTTTAACAAGGTTTGAATGCTGAGAGAATTGCACTATACAGCTATAAGCGTAGTAACCTTGATGCAAGACTTTTCTGATAAAATCACAATTACAAAGAAACAAAAGCAATTTGAATTTATAAACTTTAAAAAGGAAATTGAAACAACAATGATATTTATATGTGTGTAGGTATGCACACTTGCATGTCTATAGAGCGCATGCTATGGATATGCTTAGACGGAGGACAGGCAGGAGGAGGCGGCAGTTTGATCGCCTCCTCCCACCGTAGCTGGACCGGGGAGGGTGGGTCGGGGGAGGGTGGCGTACCCATAAGGGATTTCCCCACGTTAAAAAAAAAAAGGGTCAAAGTCCACTCATCGTTTTGCCGTCTCAATATAATATGCTACACCAGTCCGGTTGTAGAGATAGATGTAATCAGACGTGTGTACAATAAATACGTGTTTTATGTTTAATTAATTAGTGAGTAATATGCAAAGATTGTGGAAGAAGAATATAAACTCGTAATCGTTAAAATATTGACTTTTATTTGATAGTCCAACCGAGGATGTATTGGCGGTTTCGGACTCCGAGAAATACACATTTCTATATTTTACCATATACGGTGACTACAATAATAATTCTCGGGTTCAGGTTTCCTCCCGATGTTGTCCTTCACGGTCAACCGATAGTGTTACTAATTTAAATGAGTTGATGTACGCGAATTCCAAAAAATTCATTGGTACATGCCGGGCTTGATTGATATTCCACCGGTTAAATCGCTCGACCACCTTGACAATGATGACTGTTTATGATCGCTGTAGTTTTTTCTTTCAAACTGATTACGTTATTGGCCTAGCAAGGCCTTAACAGCTTCACCGAACTACTGAGGCGAGTGTTTAAGGCACTCTGCTGATCTTATTTTGACAACTAGCTCAAGGGTACACGGCACACCTCGGCTTGGGCTGGGACGTTGGGGTCGCTCCTATGGAACATGGGTTACGACTGGGTGCACCGCATCGCTCTCCGATACGAAGCACGTGTCATCTGCTACGCAGTGCTCCCTAATATACGGGGGCCGAGTGCCCCTCTGTCTGAGTTTGCTGCGTGGGAGGGACAGTGCCGCACTCTGGCTGCGGTGGTAGGACGTGATTTTTCGCTGCCGAGCGTGATTTGGTCATGCCAGGCTTGGCAAGCGATGGCCTCCTTCTGCGAGGAGGTGGCGGAGAGGGCTTGCGTGATAGAACCTCTACGCGGCCCTCTCCGCACCGGAGGACCGGCGGGAGTAGGCGGTGCTTTGTCCAACTCTTCCCGCCACTGTAGCCGGACAGGTGCGGCAGACGAGGGGAGGCAGCTGGCGTGCCTCTGTATTGGTAGCAGCCCGGCGGTCACCTTCCGCCGGGGGGACCGTTGGGGCGGCTCTACAAGGTTGAATAGCTGTGTATGATGTCTTGCAACCCCAACAACTACGGTCTGTCAGTACAACGTCGGGTTTTAGTCCGTGGGAGTCGGACATAATCCACCCTCTCCCCCGGGAGGGTGGCGTAAACATAAGGGATTTCCCCACGTTAAAAAAAGGGCTGTTGCGCCTTGGTTACGCGAAAAACAAAGAAAGAAAAAAGAAAGAAAATGTCTTTATTGCTGGATAACATCAAAACAACAAGATGAACATATACCTAGCTTATTAGAATATCTAACAAACGCACCTCCATTCAGCTAAGGGCTGCAGCACAACTGGGTGGTACTGCAGCGCTAATTTTCAATGGAGGCCCAAAGTAATAATGTACGGACGTGTAGTCGGTGTTTTGACAATAAATATAACAGAACTTATAACATGTAAACAGCTAACAGCAACAAAAGGTAAACATCGAAAAAAGATACAAATATTACGAACGTGCCTGCCCAAAAAGCTATTCACTACCTTAGTTGCACAATGCCCACCATAAGCCTGAGAATAAAAAAAATATAAATAATAATACAAACATAATAAATAACAATACAAGCAAATACGAACATAGATAAGTTTAAATTGTACGTCTACTAAATTGGTACCACTCAAAAAATTAACGCTATTATTATTATTGGTTTTGAGCTTGAAACAAACACTGCTGCAATATATGTTTAAAACTTTTCTTATTCTTCCTATATCTACAGGGAGGTGGGGTATTATTCCAGCAACGAGTAGCTGCATATTTAAAAGAACCCCTGAACGCTGTGGTTCTGTGTATAGGTATCGTCAGTGTTTGCCTCCATGTTAGCTTTTCATATAGGTACTTAGGTTTTTTGTTTTGATAAATTCAAAAAGTAAAGTGGCCATGTGTAGCTCCCTACGGGCTGCATTTTAAGAACATAGAACAAGAACATATTATAAGAACAAGAACACATATTCATACATATATGACTTAATGAAATATATATGTGTCCCAAACATGTTTACCTCAATAACTCGTATATTTATTTCGTATCGCGCAAGTTTACTGAACGAATTCAGTTCGATAAGGGAAAAAATAAAACCCCTCCACTTTCATGCGTATGTGCGTGTACGTGTGTGGGGGTGAGCTGTGTAATTTTGTTGCAGTAATGAATAAATTTTGTGTCACTGTATTCGCGCGAGCAGAATACTTAAGGGCTCCACACCGAGAGAACGGACCTAGGCTTGGGCCGCTATCGAGGTGGCCTTGTCTGGTGTGCGGGAACGAAATTTACCCCCAGGCTACGACGGCGTGATCTGTGGTTACGCGGGCGTGGGCGTGCACACGCTGTGTTTAAAGAGACAGGCTCGTAATGATCGTTCACTGCCGTCATATTATCGGGAAGATCGGTAAACGATCGCTGTTGTTTTTTGAGTGCATTACTTACTACTAGACGGTGTGTACTGTATACGGGAAATATACAACGTTACAAAATAGATAGGTTATAATAAAGACCATGTGTAGCTACATATGTAGGTATGTGAAAAGGTATGTTTCTTTGGCGTTATTTTGGGGTTCGACGAGGTCTAAAACTTGAACCATGGGGCATGTGAAGCGAACAACGAAAAAGGGTGAGGTTCTGAAATTCATTGATATTGAACCTAATTGTACTTCTAGTAGGTATGAATGTATATATAATATAGAATACACACTTTCTTTTTTCTATCATGTTTATTTGTGAAGTTATGAGCTTCTAACTAAAGCTTCGAGCTAAAGAACTATCACATTTCAAATTCGGAATATTTCACACATTTCGCGCTGCACTGAGGTCTGACGCTTGCCTAAGTTGGTTTAATTGCCAGATATCGCTTTAAATTGCTTTCAATATTAACATGTATCATCATATTTAAGCTATGACGATGATTTAGGGTAAGTATTAATTAAATAAGTATAATATAAATATATAAGTATACATCTACATAGAAATGTTAGTAGAGAAATAGTCCGGTGAAGCTGTTAAGACCTTGCTTGGTCAATAGCGTAGTCAGTTCGAAAAAAAAAAGTTAGTAGAGAGTAGAAGCAGAGAGAGTAGAGTAGAAGAGTTTGCTTCTATATTACTAATTAAATCAGAGTTATACATATACTTATGTATAGCTTATATAAATAGCTTATATATAGATTGTCGCATTTTATTATCACAAAAGTCTTGTTTATTACAAATCTTGTTTATCAAAATTCAGTATGATAACAAAATATGTCAATACAGAGAATATACCAAATAATTATATTTTAATAATAACCCATGGGCGTAATTAATTAATATTGTCTAGTAAAACGATGTAAGATTAAAACTATCGGGTCTCGTTCAACAACAAAAATCAAAGCAAAAACTATTATAAGCAAAAAATTCTTGTTACTAGATATATTTTTACAGTAGCAGTTTGACTAATAATAAATTGTTATTGTAGGTAGTAAAGATAACAATTTTTATGTACCCGTTGTACACAAACTTTCATTAGACTCGCTTCAGAATAAATCGATAATCACAGAGTGGCCTTGTGCTTTGAAATGTAAATTTCCAATGCATCGGACGCACGGGGTGTGTTCGAAGCAAACAAAAAACGCTTGATTTCAGGGAATTTTGTTATCATGGAGTGTTTAACTGGTGCAGACCTTGCTTTTTGTTTGCATCAGTTGCGGCGTAAATTTTGGAAACATCGTTATCTACATAAGTTTAAAGCCACTCCTACTGCTTAAGTAAATAAAAGCTGGGTCATAAGGTTTGAAAAAACTCTGGTTAGACACTAAATAGACAGCAAACTGGTCGACGGAGAACAATACAAACAAACGAAAACATTAAAAGTGTATCACAGACTGTTAGTAAAAGTCTTACCCAGTCGGCTCCTAGGTGTTCCAGATCGTTAAAAGTCTTCTTCATCATCTACTTACATTTATCCCACATAAAGTTGTTAAATTAAAAGCGGTGAAAAGTGGATTAAAAAGGAAAGATGTTGCCGGTCAGTTTGGAATACACGAAACTACATAATCACGTATAATTAAAAAAGAAGCTAAACTCTTGAAGAAACGAAAATCTGAAGAAAGTATTTTATGTAAAAAAATAAAAATTGCTGAATTCCCTATTTTAGAGCAATGTTTATTTACGAGGTTCAAACAATGTCCAAACCAAAAGATTAGTGTCACAGACCCATAATGAAAGAAAAAGCTGAAAAGTTCGCCACTTCGCTGAAAATCCATAATTTTAAAGCTAGTTATGGCTGGGCAGAAAACTTCGAGAAACGCCATGATTTGACCTTCAAGAAAGTGTCCGGCGAAAGTGCGAGTGTAACATAAACCCTTGATAAGTTAAAAACTCTATAACTTAAAATATTTTCTGTTTCCCTTGGGTTTTAACTTATCGAGGTTCTACTGTATATGAATTGTGGCGTTAATATAGTTGACTGCGTAAACCATCCTAGCTCAATAACGGCATGTTTTTGTTATTTGGCAGGGTTTAGATCATGCATATAAAACATCTAAGCGATATCAAAATTCTTAGTGTCAACATATTCAGCGATGTAAGCGAAATATATATATATATATATATATATATATATGTGTGTGTGTGTATATATCTGTCGTGGGATACCGGTTAATTATTCATTAACATGCCTTATAAGAGTTATGTTGTTTTTTGAACCTTAGCCTACAGAAGAGAGGCACATTTTTAGAAGGCAATAAAAGCTTGGGCAGTCTCTCGTAAAATAAGATATACTTACTTATTTTGTAAAGGCAACTGCGAATGTACTTAGTCCTGATTATTTCCAGAAAAAATCTCTACTAAAGCAAAATTCAAGTTTAAAAAATGGTTCTTTAAATAAATTTCATTTTCCTATTCTTTATATTTGGTTGTTTTGGATGATGAGCTTGCCTGCCACTGGACTACATAAATTATCAGTTTTCATGATTCCATCCAGTGGCGATGTGTAATGAAGCGGATAACATGACAGCCTTATTCAGGTAAAAACCACCAAGATATAACAATTTTCATGGTGGACTCTATAAATCGTCATTTTGGATGTATCTTAAATGATCACTTATTTATTATTAACTATCTGATAATCCCGATATCATTTTGGCAATTTGGCAAAAATATTTTTGTTCAGTGTAAATATGCATGTGAGGTGCGTGGGGTCTGGACACAGCTATTATGTTTTTGCGTGGAACCCTATTTAGTGTCCATACTAAATGTAATGCAAGTTACACCTTATAACTTAGCAGATGAAAACTAAAACATTCTAGAGAAAGTAACATCAATGTACTAGTAAAAACTTGTATTCACCACATAAATTAGCAGCGCGTACATTGTTACATATTTATAATACCTATCATAAAATAAATACATATATCTATACTAATATTATAAAGAGGTAAAGTTTGTGAGTTTGTGTACGTTGTAGGGGGTAATATCTGGATCTACTAAACCGATTTTGATAATTCTTTTACCAATAGAAAGCCACGTTATTTGTGAGTGTTATAGGCAATAAGAAAAGAAAAATGAAAAGACCTTTTTGTGGAAGTCGGATTTGCAAAGTAAGTTGGAGAAAAAACGGTCAAACGAAAACTTTTTTCGAACTGACTACGCTATTGACCAAGCAAGGTCTTAACAGCTTCATCGGACTACCGTCGAACGAAAACGTTTCTTACGTACGCTGCCTTAACGATGAGAGATATATGATTAAGTTCCAGAGACAAGTTGTAGAGCCTGATAATGCCTATAAAGTCAACGACAGCATATGTCTAACTTTTATAGTTAAGTCACAAAAAGTAGTTTTATATAAATGTGGTAAACATTAAAGAAGTGGGCACGGGTCAGTTAGTATAATATAAATATGAGATAAGCCGGTACAAACACACAGGCATACAAATATACCGTAAAATTATTTCTAGTTACAAGTACTATATACGCTTTCGTATCTATTTAGTAAAAGTTCTGATTTTGACATTATAGACACTTCAATTTTACTTATAACTAGCTGACCCGTGCAACTTCGTCTGCACTAAAACGGTTATCACCGGTTTCAATTGTATTTTTAAACCTAAAACCCGATTGCAGCCACACCTACCGCTTCCAATTGTAAATCTTAACTATCAAGGGGCTCTTTCGAACATATTCCCAGATGGTATGTGAGAAATCTTTTAAAATAAGCCTAGAACCCGTTCGTAGCGTCATCTACGGGGTTCAATTAAGATAAAAACTAACCTACATATATTGGCGGTAACGTAAACAAAGTTGGAACCAAATTGCTTTCCATTTTTTGTATATGTTTACTATACAGTCAGTATAGTTTACATTATAAAATATCAAGTTGATAGAGTTCAATTGTAAATTAAACGATAAAAATATTTATAAAATAAATAATAATAAATTAAACACTAAATGATCTGGGATAGTCAAGTTAATAAAAGTTACTTAATACATCAAAAGGTAATCTGCTGTTTCGGCTGTTCGGGCGCAGCCGCCGGTGCCGGCATAGTGACCTAGAGACAGAGGTCCAGCTGTATGGCAGCTATAGGGAGTGCAGGAAGACCCTGCAGGTTGCCATCAGTGGGGCGAAAGACGCAGCATGGGAGAAGCTGCTCCAGACACAGGAGGAGGATCCTTGGGGGCGCCCGTACAGGATCGTGCGCAAGAAGTTTCGATCCTGGGCGCCCCCGGCGACGGAGACCCTCCAGCCGGAGGTGGTTGCGAGGGTCGTGGGAGAATTATTCCCAGACCCTCCGATGCTACCGGCTCCTCCTATGCCTCCGCCTCGGGAGGCAGTTGAGGAGGTGCTCGACGGGCCGCCACCTCCGATAACGGAGGAAGAGATGGGGAGGGCAGTTGAGCGCCTCCTCAACTGGCGTAGAGCTCCCGGCCCTGATGGGGCCCCGGGTCGGGTGCTCGGCCTCGCCTTGGGCCAATTAGGGGGGTGGCTTCGGGAGCTGTTCGACTGGTGTCTTTCGGTCGGGCAATTCCCGAAGCCCTGGAAGCTTGGGCGACTCTGCCTCATGGAAAAGGCAGGCCGCCCTCCGGACTGCGCGTCCGCGTATCGGCCACTTGTCCTGCTGGACGACGCCGGGAAGGTGCTGGTGAGGATTATCTCCTCCCGGGTCGTCCAGCACCTAGGGGCGTGGGGCCGAATCTAGCGGACGCGCAGTATGGCTTCCGGGCAGGGCGTTCCACGGTGGACGCTTTGTGCCTACTGAAGTCGCTGCCGGCAGAGGCGACTTCCCAGGGGGAGAGGGTTTTGGCGGTGTCCCTTGACACCGCCAACGCCTTCAACACCCTGTCGCATGGGGTCATACGGGAGGCGCTCCGATATTTCAGAATGCCCCCTACCTGCGGCGGGTGCTGGAGGCATACCTCGAGGATAGGGAGGTCGCCGTGGCGTATCCATAAGGGATTTCCCCACGTTAAAAAAAAAGAAAATGATAGGTTGCGAATTGCATGTATCAGGCAACAGCCAAAGCCGAGGTGTGTCGCGCACCCTGAGCTAGTTGTCAAAATAAAATCGGCTGAGTGCCTTAAGCGCTCGACTTAGTAGTCCGGTGAAGCTGTTAAGAACTTGCTTAGTAAATAGCGTAGTCAGTTCGAAAAAAAAAGGAATTTATACAGATTTTGGTCGGTTCGATTCCCGGTGAAAACAAGAGAATTTTCGATAATCTTTGAATGCAGTTTTATTTCTTTTCAAAAATAAAGAAACATGTATATGAAATGAAATATGTCTTTGGAGTAATATTTGCTATCTCTGTTATTTAGAGTACTTTCCCTCCAGACGACGGTATTAAAAATTCTACCCTGTATACAAACGCCCTAGAAGCGATACAGAATCGAAGCAGTTCTAAGAATAATCTAAAAATATTATTGTATTTAATACACAAAGCTTTGATAGTCCTTTGAACGTGTAGCTTGCTCGTACAGTAACAGATTTGAATAAACAGATTTGTGACGTGTACAATAGATATTTATTTATTTCAATGCTTACAGTATTTCGAATGGGATTTACCATAAGCAACATGTGTGGAACTTTAAGCCACTATAATAACCCCATCAGTGTTCACTCACAGTTCAAATTACAGTATTAGAAATCATTTAACTTCAGGTGACCTACCTGTTCCTACCTGAACCTTCCTGTTCGTTTGCCTCACTAAGATATAAAAAAATATATGCCCATATTGTGCATTTCGTACTATGGAATTCTTAAGTTTATGATCTGATATATTACTAGAAATACCTCTTCTATAGTTTTAAAATTAATATAAATTATAATGTTGAATTGTAAACAATAAATTGATAGTTCTTTTTAAAATTAAATATACAGAATGAGTTGAAGTCTTCAATTTTTGTATTAATATAAATCAAAACAATAAAAAAACTGTAAGCCGTTGTTCATACTTTACAATTAAATCATGTACGGGGTAAACTAAACCAGTTGTCCGCCAAATTGGCGAAAATACACAAATGTATGAATTTCAGTGATATTGGTTCTTGGAGTTCAGTAAAGCGCATATGTTCACCATCAAAGGTCACAAAAATAGTTTTTTTTTAATGTGAAACATTTATAAGCGCGGTTAAACCTGACTTTGGCTTGGGGCGTCGTGGTGACGAAAAAAACACGAACTTTACACTATTAACGAAATAATAAAAAATATTTGCAACCCTATCAGTATTAACATAAGATTCAAATTGTTTTGTCGGCCACTCGTTATACTAGTGTTACGCGGAACGCGCCGACAACCTAGCGCCCTTCGCAAAAATGCCGCCAAGACAACCGCGCCTGCACCTAGTTGAATGTTTGAATATGGAATTTAATAAAAATGAATATTTATGTAATAAAATAAAAAATAAATAAACAGACATTATTTTATGGAACAAATTTGTGATGCTTTATCTTTTATTAACTGTTAATCTGGTATAATCTGTTCTTTTAGGCATATAACTTATACAAAAAAATTTCGTTGTTTCACATCTGCCAGGCGTCCCGTGACGTCTCATTTTTTTTTCTTTGCATATTACTTGCCTATTGCTTCAATGCTATAATATTCACTCCAACTTTTGTCTTAAACATTTGCAACATTTATGTATTTACAACATAATGCCAGGTTAATCGTTAAACGTTAGTCCCGATAAATAGTACTCCTTATAAAATCTATAGATCTTCAAATAATGTATTATAATAAATAATTTGCATTTTTATATTTTATGTTTATACATTAAACGCGATTAGTATATAGTATGTATTATATGTATTTATAAATTTAGCGATCCGACCCGGTTTCGCACGAATACTAGAGCATATTATGCTTACATATTTTGTCTGTCGTTTTGCATCAGATTGAAGCGTCGAATATATGGATTGAATTTAAATATAATATAATATCTAGAGCACTAGATTAAGCATTTTCATATATTTTATTATATAGATGAGGGGTGCTGAATCTTGAATCTTGAAAACTGCATATCCATTTCACATTGTTAGACTACGATCGAACGACTCTTAAAGACTTAAGTATGTGTTATGTAGGTAGGTGACTGCCGTTAAAAAGGGTAAAAGATAACGGTGAGGGCTTCTCCTGGCCTAATTGTGGATCAAACACATTTTAGTTGCTTATTTATTAACCAACCTACACTCTAAAACCAAATCTGTGAAAATTTTATATCGGCAATTTTTTCTCGACATCGAATCAAAAAGCACTCGCGATCTAACGTTTGAACACCCCTGATATCTATATTATAAATATAAAAACTAACTATTTCTTTATATCCAATAACTTCAATAAATTCATAATTTCTGCCAGATTACTTGTATAAACGAAAACATACTTTATTGAGTTTATAAGTTACACATGACTGGGCAACATACAATGTACGTGTCAAAAGTATGGACTGCTTAATAAGGCAATTCCAGCAACTTTTAAGTTTGACTTTGTATTTTATTAATAGTTGCCATTCGTAGTGCTATTTTTTCTTTTGAAAATTGGAGCCAATTAAACTTAAATGTTTCACGGTATTATAAGAATTATTGGTATACAAACAGTTTCGTTGCCAGTTAATATGATTTTTTTTATATTGTAAGAGGCAAACGAACAGTGGTAAGTGTTTACCGCCGTCCATAGGTACTAGCAACACCAGGGGTGTCGCAAATGCGTTACCAGCTTCTGTTTGTGGGAGGGCAAAGAGGGGAGGGGGAGGATGATAGAAGGGGGTGCGGGAAGGAAGGTGAAAGGGAGGTAGACCTCCGACACTCTCACTGACCGAACGAAACGCAACAATACAAGCATTATTACTTCACGTTGGTGTTTCTGTGAGAAAACTATGCAACGATACAAGACTCAAAATAGTCAACAATAATTTTTTTTCTTCACATATACTATTTTGTAATCAATCTGTAGGTGGTAGAGCCACGCTGAAGCTATTACTGGTTTCAGCGGTAAGGGGTCGGCTCGCCCGGGGTACTACCACCCGACCCAAGTGCATGAGAATCTGTCCAGTAGTTTGTGAGTTTGTCGCGAAGAGACGGACTGACAAACGCGGCGGAGCACCTTCTTTTATAATATGTAGTAATATATTCAAATAGCATTAAATCTATAGGAAACGAGTTATTTGCAATTATTTTAGTGATATAGTATTTCAGAGAGCTTTGACCTTGGATATCTCAAGTCGCGGACATGAGATTTCATGAGACTTTTGAAAGAACTTTTAAATTGGCAAATTAAATGCTCAAACTGGTTTACAGCTTAATATCTCTCATTCCGAGGTGAACCCGCTAATATGACTGGACTACTACATCAACAACATGATGAACAACACACTAATGACGAGTGAGAATTATTTCCTGCATTCATCTCAGTACAAAAATCACCACATCAGTCATGAGCTACATAAAAAAACACTAAAGAATACTTCAGAACCAATGATTTTTAATGTCTCTGCTATAGATGGTAATAATGTTTAGCTAGGGTGTCTGTTATTAAACAAATTGGCTTTTTTGACTTGGGTGTAGTTCACATCGTTAGTTTATTTATAGCCTAACAACATTTAAGAAAAAAAAAACCAAAGCCGTATAACCGTGCCTAAATAACGACACTTTTCCCCATCAAGAATTCGAGCGAGCGCAACGTGCCGTTTGTAATGTAATGTTAAAGAAACCTTACAGGTACCCACCCGACTGAGTTACTGTATCAAGCAGCTTCTGCCCTAAGCGTTTGCAAGTTATTTATATTAAAACCCACTATTATGACGCACGCGCGGAAAATAAATTTTGGTAATCTCAACTCTTTGTTACAAAACGCATCTTTAACCTGCCCATTCCAGCTGCTTAATCGTCCTTTGTTCAAAGAATTCCTAGTTTTCTAAGTACCCACGTGTTCAGAAAAGTTGCTAAAATCATGGACGACTTCATATGTCGCTCACACTACCATGTGAAAACTGCCACAAACGATGGCTTCATAACATTTCCGACGAACAGATGGAAGATCTTCTTAAAATACTCTATTAGCATCCCAACAATTATACATATCTGTCATACGAGCACATACACCTACACTCACTCACTTTTACACACACGCTCATCATAACTACACACACACTCTCTCACACTTCAGCATTTAATTAGTTATTATATGATTTTTGTTTCTTCTTTGTCTTAACTTTAATTCTCTTAAAATGTTTTTTTTTTCTCGAACTCACTACGCTATAGACCAAGCAAGGTCTACCGGCTTCACCGGACTACTAAGGCGAGCGCTTAAGGCACTTAGCCGATTTTACTTTGACAACTAGCTCAAGGGTGCGCGGCACACCTCGGCTTTGGCTGTTGCCTGATACATGCAATTCGCGACCTATCTGAGCTAATCTAAGCTAAGCTAACTATTCATACATATATGAGTTGTTGAAACATATATGTGTACCAAGTATACATACCTCAACAACCCTTATATATATTTCGTATCGGATAATATTCTAAACTATTTCAGTTTGATAAAATGTTAATACAAGTCAATACGCGCCCTGCCAGGTAGTAGACGCAATGCCAGTTCGGCAGCTCCGGCTCCCCGGCCTATTGAAAGAACCATCGAGTTTTAATCCGTGCAAGTCGGACATACCCTATCCTCAGCTGCCAGGCTAGGGTAGGAATCCGTAGTGATTTCCTCATGTAAAAAAAAAAGTTAATACGCGCTACTATCAATTTAAGGCAATCTGTAATAATTATACATTAGACTTCCGTAAGACAGGCATCGCTTAATTTGGGGCCATAGTTGAGGCTAATATTATGCAAAAGTATTCTATAAAATAAAGATATATCTGTACTTGTATTACAACGTGGCATTTCCACTTTTTAAAATTTGATTTCTATCTTATTTTATTGAATAACTTACCAAATATTATTAATTTTCTATCTACTATGATCCCTTGAGATGAAGAAATGTTAATATGGGCGTAAAAAAATGAAAGCGACCCTATGATAGACAGAATATGTAAGCATAATATGATCTGCTACCCATTTCTACGACCCTATTTATTATAATACATTATTTGAAGATATATAGATTTTATAAGGAGTACTATTTATCGGGACCTACGATTAACCTTGCACTATGTTGTAAATATGGAAATGTTGCAAAATGTTTAAGATACATAGATAAAGATATGTATTTTGATGTCAAAATTTATTTTTACCGCATTTTACAATAAAAATAAAATGTCTGATAATTTTTGATTATTAAAACTGTTATTCAAATAAAATTAAGATTTTAAATTTAAACATGTTAGTTGATCTTCTAATTGATTATTATATTGAGAGCGTATAATAAAAAAATAAAACATTAAATGCAAATAAATAGTGAGCAATTGGTAAATTAGACAAAACCGGTAAATTAAAAAACAAAACAGATTGAATTTTTGACGCACTTACCAAAATTTCGCCATCCCAATGTATTATAGCAAACTGAAATGATAATATGATACATAATTAAAAAAAAAGAAATTAAAAATAAGAAAAAAAGGTCATTTTTAGGAAATATATAAGTATTATCAATTTATTGAAATCAATAAGAAAGAGATGGCAATAATGTTGTCTATGTAGTGGCGATGTTAGGGGTGCGAGATTTGCGTGGTGTACGTACGGCAGAAAAGCTGCCTTATCACCACGGTCAGTTATTACCTGGCGTCGAACGATACCAGACTTGTGTCGTTACCGAGATCCTTGTTATCGACAACTTTGCAATCATGAGCGATATTCCCGTTTTGTGAGTTCATTTTTTTATTCATAAAAGTCAATAGATAGTATTCAGTATCTTTATCATTTTAAAATATAAATTGTGCGGTATACTCAAAACGTTATAAAGAATATTAGTAACATTTTTTGATAATTTTTCGGATTTATCAGTGTTGAATTTTATATCGGAGTTTTGCGTATTATAACAAAATAGGAGTTTTTTGCGGTCGTTTCTTAGTCAGTCATGTAGTGGTTTTTATATTTTATTCATGATCTTGTGATATAGTGTATAGTGTGAAGTGATGTAGTTCGGTTATTGTGCGTAATTGGGATGGGAAATAATACCAGGGAGCATGAATTCTGAGATGCTACAAAAACCCCCTGGAATATTTAAATAAGTGGTCCAATATTAAAATTATCGCAAAAAGCTTGTAATATTATAATTATCGATGGCAGTAATAAACTGGACGATTGATTAACAAAAATAAAATTTTTATAATTGATCTCGAAGTGTTGAAATGATTCAGTGTTACATTTATTTAAATCGAGTGTATGATAATAGCATATCGGACGCGGACGCACCGTAGAATCTGTAGGTGCTTTTTATAAAACGTAAAACAAAACCCTTTGAGCGATTTTTTTTTTTCGAGTGACTACGCTATTGTCCTAGCAAGGACTTAATAGCTTCACCGGACTACGCTTTGAGCGAGCTTTTAGTGAAGTGATGACGGTCCAGTAGTATCGTGTTCGGAAAACACGTTAGTTGACGTAGGTTCGAGTCCGTGCAATGAATCTGAACTTTCTGTGAGAAAAATATTGTGATGGAACCATGAGATAATAAAATAATTAAAGCCAGCTTGGGTAAGCAACCAACTACAAATTGAAGTATTTTTCTATTCACAATATATTTATTTTTTTAAAGTAATCATTTATTTAAATGTAATGTTTATCTCCTTAAATTCACATCAAAAGTACTATCGTTTTTTTTTAAGTTTTATGGTACATCTATTAGATATAAAAAATTGAGACTGGGCTTGAAACGTTTGGTAAAATTATATACATGGAAAGTATATCTCATTTAATAGGCTATAAATATTCTGTCGTACTTTTAGAAATTACCAGTAAAAATTAGTTTTCTAGACGAAAATAGTGCACTATACTGAAACACAGTTTACGTGGTTAAATGTAAAATAAAAATCACGCGTTTCATGAACTTGAAAGGGGTCCAATAAGGGCCACTTTACGAGCAAGTGTGTGTTCAAAATAATATTTGTTGTGAACGAAACGGTCCGTCGCGTCGTGTAATCAAAACCTGTTGAATTCTATTCAACAGATACACAGTTGTCTGTTGTTGTCTGTTTGCCGTTTAATAACCGATAAAGTGATCGGCGACATAACAAAGAAGATTATCTAACAGCCCTAATATAATAATAAAATGTGCATTTCTTCTGTGAATAAACGAATACAACATTATATGGCTTGGTTACGATCGGTAAAATTATTTGGATATTCCCAGTTTTTGTCTTAAAGCCCATAGTCGTTTAGCTATTGTTCTGCATTTACAGAATACGTGTAATTAAGATGCAGGTCTGTTAAATCAGTTTTTCTTGAAATTGTGGTTCCGATCTGTGCGAGTAATCCGATAATGAAGTTAAAGGCCGTAGGGGCCTAAGCATACATAGTCCGGTGAAGCTGTTAAGACCTTGATAAGTCAGTAGCGTAATCAGTTCGAGAGAAGAAAAGGCCTAAGCATTTGAATCGGCCCCAGAAATATATTTAAACGGCGCCTAGAATATATAGGTACTAATAAAATATTAAGATACTGGAAGTTTCAGATCTCTAATTTAATTGATTTTCGGGAAAAATCAAAATATGTTAATAATAGAAGAAAAGTTTTTTCTTACGAATGACTGAACCAATTGGTATCAATTATCTATATATTTTGGGGGCTACAATTAGCTCCTAGAAAAAAAATTAAGAGCCATATAGCTTCATAAGCTACTGCATAAGTACACCAAAAACTATAATAAATTGTTTACCATTATATATCTGGCTCTTCGGAAGGTCTCGGGAAAGGTTCATGTAAAAACCAGTACACTCGTGTCGGCGGTGTAAGAGTGAGTGCAGTGAGCAGTTTTTTGTATCGTTTTTTTTTTTGTGAAAAATTAATGTTTAAGGTAAGATATATTTTATATTTGTTCACTAACAAAATTTACATCAATGAATTTATGTTTCGGATACAAAATAAGTTGAATTCAATTAATTTTCGCATATATTGCTCCTTGATTTATGTAAAACTGTTGTGCATGGTATAGACTAAATCCAAAATGGCTGTTTTGTACACAGTGGCTCAAAACGCTCGTGTACTAACTGATAATAATAGATCCCACATTTTAATGTAATCCTAGAAAATAAAATATTATCATTTTCGGTATATTTCTTTTACAGTATGGGGCGTCCAGCAAAGCCCCGTAACTCCGGAAACACAGCTGATGATATGAAAACTGCTTTGAAAAATAAAAAAAATGATATGAGTATGAGACAAGAAAAAACTTTCGCGCATTCCTTTCACTATAGTGCGACGTAATATAAATATCGATAAAGCTACTTTTAACGCCAAATTGTTCTTTTCATTTCATTGTTTCTTAATATTCGCTGAACATGTTTTTTACATTGTTTTTGTTAATAATAATTAATTCTATTTCATTATATTTTTTGCAAGATACTGGATATGTGTTAGATACCTATTTATCTTATATTACAGTTACCAGTTGATTATTGTATAATAAAAAAAAATCCAAATTATTTAAGACTGAAAGTCGCTATCAAAATCCTTTGATATCTATGTTCTTGAGACCGAAACTGTCACTTAAGTTCAATATTTGTACCAGTTTATTAGTTTTAAGACTAAAAAAGTAATTATGTTCAATTAAGCATTTCTTATATTGTTAAATTAATAAATAAAAACCTATCGAGAAAGAAGTGTATTATTATTATTAATGATTCTCTGTGAACTGAAGGCCTATTCACTGTATCCGAACCCCAGTACACAGTGGCTCAAAACAGTTTTTTTTTAAATATTTTTTTATTTTTTATCTCCCAGTATACCAGGTATATGTTTAAAGAGTGACACTGTTCAATCGTGTGGTAGTTCATGGTCACATTTAAGATATAAAATAATAATATTAAAACAAATACAAATAAACAACAAAGAGAACCTGAGTTAAAATTTGTTCTAAAACTTTTAAAAGTAAAGGAACGATACTTTTAAACATAAAAAATTACACCTAGGTTCAATGAACAAAATTGAAGGGGTGCTTTTCAAGGTTAATCATTACGTAACTGCTTATTATCGGAATGCCACACGGTCGAATAATGAGAAGCGGGGCGCGGCCCGGAGTGCGCGGCAAGGTGTATTTCACCGTTTCCGTATTTATTACACCAGTTCGTTTTTGAGTAAATCATCTGATGTTGAGTGTATATCAATTTTACGTTTCTCGGCATAAATAAACACTTATTTTTTTTAAATTGATTTAGAATGAGAATCAAGTAATGAGTAATCTTAAAAAATATTGCAACTCTTTAACCAGTCATGTTGTATATTTTTGTTTAACTAAACTGATTTATATTATGAAAGTACGTTAGTTATGGCAACCGGATAGGTAGGGTCAATGATAACTAGACAGGTATATATGGTAACTAGGTAGGTATATATGGTAACTAGGAAGGCATATATGGTAACTAAGATAAGTATGGTAACTAGATAAGTATATATGCTAACTAAGGTAAGTATAGTAACTAGGTGGGTATATATGGTAACTAAGGTAAGTATGGTAACTAGGCGAGTTAATAATGGTAAAATCCTAAAGCTTGCTACGCATCTATTTCAATCTTGCCCGTACCTTGCAAAGAGGTCGTGTCGCTGCCGGAACACGTGTAGGAAGGAGATTAGCAGAATATTTATATACGAGTACATGCTATGATTTTGTCGCAATATGGAAAACTCTGGACACTTTTTAATATTTCGCTTGTAGATTATGCCTTCCAACATTTTGGTACTCAGAGATGAGCTTGCCGTATCAAAACACTTATTAAAGTCGTAGCAATACTTCGTCAATATTAAGTAAACAATCTCTGAAGTTTATTATTTTCATAATAAAATTAATACTTATTGACTTATGATAACAAACAGTCAGTAATCTCTTAATAGACGAAATATTTTATAATAGACTAATTAGTAACTAGTATAAGAGGCTTTCCGTATAATAATCGTTGAGTTGTAAACATGCTTAAATTCCATCGAGGTGAGTTTGAATGTTTGCGAATCTTTACAACGAAAGCATCGTGATGAAACTAAAGTATAATTCCAGTACCTGCATTTGAGAGCTAGTCGCTCCAGGTTTAACCGGTTCCACTGGAGGCCACCTCCCCTTATTCAGTTTTAAAGGGCCGGTGTTGCACTTGCGACTCCCCTGGTTTTGCTAGTATCTATGGACGGCGGTGATCACTTACCATCAGGTGACCCACCTAGCCGTTTGCCTCCTATAGGAGGATATATTATAATATATAAAAACAAAGCAGTTTGAAGTGAAAACTTCTTAAGGCACTACTGGTTTCAGCATGAATGGGTCGGTTCCCCCGGGGTATTACCACCCTCTGACAGAAAACCAACGTGAAGTAACAGTACTTGCATTGTTGCGTTTCGTTCGGTCAGTGAGAGCGCCGGAGGCCTATACCCTCTTCCCCCCTCCCCTTTCCTCCCATTTGTTAAGAGTCTGCTTCAACTTTTTTGTAAGTAGGGACTGTTAACTTGTCTATTAATTTTGAAATAATGTTAAATTTTTTAACTATCACTAGCTTAAAATATTACACTTAAAATATAACATACGTGCACACACACAAGTAGGACACACATATAGTGGAAGGGTTTAATTTTTTCCCTTATTCAAACTAAGGCTGAGTTGCACCAGTCAATGTTAACGTAAAAAATTCGGTTAAAGTTATTGTTAATCAAAAAACGGTTTTTTTTTTTCTCGAACTGACTACGCTATTGACCCTGCAGGCTCTTTACAGCTTCACCGGACTACTAAGGCGAGCGCTTAAGGCACTCAGCCGATTTGGTTTTTAGGTAACATACACAAGGGCGCATGCGCACCTCGGCTTGGGTTGTTACCTGGAAAAAGTCGCGTCTGACCTAGCTAACTATTCTAAGCTATTCATACATATATACATTTATGAACCATACAGTCGAAATTGCATGATTCACAAATGAATACGCGTATATCGGAATGAAACGAACTAAAACTATTCGACTCAGTTCGTTGAGGGAAAAAAACAAAACCCTCCCACCGTGTGTATGTATATGCACGTGTGTGAGAGAGATGATCTCATATGTGTGTTCAAGTGATGTAGATGAGTCACTGTATCGCGAAAATAATATCACGAGGGCTCCGCGAGGGGACGACCTAGGCTCGAAATATTACTGAGAACCGCGATGTGTGCGGGAACTAAAAAGGATCGATTACAAAAGCGCGGGCGCAACACGCATTTAATAAGATCGAATTAAATTTACTTTACGGCGACGTCACCGAAATCTAAAAATAGACATAACAAAAATTATTATTATTGAACGGTCGCTTTTAGGGGAAGATAGACGTAAATACGCGATTTACTCTATCTTATATGAGTTATTTATTTTGAACAGCTGCGCGCGCGAGCCGTTGTAGTGTAGCCGCGATGGCTGGAAATCTATGGATTGCCGTGACGGCACCTAGTAGCGGATTACGAGAGCACTCTTCGTACGCCGAGATCTCCGAGATCTCGTGGAAAATGAGTAGTTGACCTGCGTAGTCAATACTCGATAGGGAAAAGGAGTATGCGGGATCATCCTGTGAAGGATTAGCCGCCGGAAGTTTGGGAGTGTGCTGGGACGCGGGTTTAGGAGCCCACGGAGCCTGAGGGGCCCGGTAGGGGATAATGTTCGATGCTTGGAACATACTCGTTCAGAAAGATACATTTACTATAGAGTCTATATTTTACAACTCCACTAAGACAAATTGGGACAGTTCGTTTATTCTTCTGTGGTTAGCTTCCATAGAAAAAGCACTTTATAAATATACAGGCTCTGCTAGTTTTGATCAAAAGGAGAACCTTATGGCATTTAATAGTCCTGCGATAGTATCGAAACAAACGCTAATGAATTTTGCACCCATCATGCGATTTAACAGAATATCGACACCGAATAAGTAGAAACAAACCCTCGTGGTGCGGCTTTTAATAGTCCTGAGACTGAATGGGAAATAATGGTGGTAGAACTACGCTGAAGCTATTACTGGTTTCAGCATGAATGCCCTCCCATAAATAGTTTCACGTCAAAAATAAAACCAAAATGTAATAAGATAAATGTATTATAATATATTTCCTAATTACTGAAAAAAGAAACTATTTAAAAAATTTGACTGTGAGAGAATATTATAAAATTTAAAAATACAGACAGATTACATCTGTTTTATTGGGTTTTAGAAGCTCCTCAGACAATGGTAGGGTCAGACACTCTGCCTATGAAGAGTAACTGCCTGGTGAGTTCGTCCTGGATCAAGAACAGGAACGGTCTGTTGGCCACCACTTCGAAAGAAACATCACTATCTTCGCCAAACTTGTTCACGATACCAACTTCTGCAAAAATAAAACAATACCTATGAACAGAAAGCATTTATTTATATAACAATGATAACATAGAGCGATAATGCCACCGCTCCAGTTTTTTTTTATATCATAGGAGGCAAACGAACAGGTCACCTGATATTAAATGATCCTCACCGTTCATAGACACTTGCAATACCAGAGGAGTCGCAAGTGCGTTGCCAGTCTGTGTTTGGGAGAAGGGGGAGTGGGGAAGAGAGGAGGGGGAGGGAAGATGGATATCCGGCGCTCTCACTGACCGAACGAAACGCAACAATGCAAGCACTGTTACTTCACGTCGATTTTCTGTGAGAGGGTGGTACAGTTGTCGTAAGTTCAAATCATGCAACGAGCCAGGTGATGAGGTGAGACAAAACAATGTGACAGAACAATGACTTTTATAACTGCATGGGTAGTTACTGCCTGCGAGTTGAAAATCTTTCAACAAACACCTATAGATGTGATTCGGCACCTGCACTTCAGATCCAGTCCATCTCTTAGGCTGAGTTGCACCAGTCAATGTTAACGTTAAAAATTCGGTTAAAGTTATTGTTAAGCAAAAAACGGGTTGCACCAGTTGACAATGGTTAAAATGACGTCACGATTTAACGTTAACTATTACGGCTCGATGTTGGCCGGTTAACGTTATTGTTATTGTCAATTTTTTAATCAGTTGTCAAGTTCAATAGTAAAAACTTTAAAATATTATGTCGTTGCTGAGAGACATCCTGTGGGAAACTGAAAATAATTCTTCCGATGACGAAACTAGTATATTTGAAGATAATTTACGTCTTAGAAAGAAAAAAGTTTATCTTTCTAGAATTGATCGGTTTACAAAATGGGACGAAGAATTATTCTTGTTTATAGATTTCAGGTTTTTAAAAAATTAGCAAACGCCATTGGCTTTGTACTTAGATCATTTGTTAAAACAGCTGACTATGAAGTATGAACTATTTCTGTTTACACGTTATTAAAATTCAATATGCACCTCAAAATATAAAATATATGATATACTTGTGTTACTTTCCTTCGAATTAACCGTATATATAAATATATCAATACTTAAATATCTAATATACAATTTCACGGAAACAGATGCAAAGTAAATAACAAAGGAAAGTAATTACGACGCATTGATTTTTGGTCGCAATGAACATCTGGTTACAGATATAACAAAGTCTTGCCAAGTAAAAAATGTTACCCTCTTTGATTTTTGGGACTAATTACATTGTTTACGCAGTAACCCGAATAACTTTAACAATTACAAAGCGTTTGATGGTGCAACTGGTTTTGGTAAATGTTAATGTTAGTGGCTCTTGTCATTATTATAGTTATCTTTAACGGTAACAATAACCGACATTTCGGTGCAACTCAGCCTAAGTCTGTCTGAGAGGCAATAGTTAAGTTGTCACATACGAAATGTAGCGTTGCGCAAAGGCAAGACGAAGATAAGACTCTGCATTTTGGTTTTGATCTTGAAGCTAGAGCATGTCGCTATTTATTAAACATGTTAGGATAGATCTTAGAACAATGAATCATGTATATTTTGAGCTTATATTTACATAGACATAGTAAAATCCAATCACATTAACTAAATTAATAATTAAGAATTTATAGGAACTAGCGGGCCAAGCGGACGTTGTCCTGCCTTGATAATAAAAAAAAATCCTAAAAGTCAACCGCAGCACCACCTACCGGGTCCAATTGTGAATCTAAACCATTATCGGATCCACTGGAACACACATACAAAATTTCATAAAAACCGGTTCAGCCGTTTAGGAGGAGTTCAGTGACATACACACGCACAGAAGAAATTGATATATAAAGATATTTGCAATTTCTTTTAGTGCAAAGATTGTAGATGCTTTCTTAACCCTGAAGTGTTTGTATTATTTATTTTTTCTATTTTTATACTGGCACAATTAACAAATAACAATATAAGTCGGAAAAAATATTTCAAAAAACTTATTAAATTTACTTTCAGATCTTAGAGAATCTGGATCGGGTGATACAGCTCTCACTATTTCGATTAGAACTATTTGAATCTTAATCGCTCCTGTAAATTGTAAACTTATTAATCTGAGAACCAAACCATTACTATAATTCTCTACACTCAAAACAAAGGGTATATATGAACTTGAAATATAAAACTCCTACTTATATGCACTCACCGAGAGATGATTAAAAGAAAGTCGAGCATTCTTTGATAAATATAACGATTTTTTGAAAAATTGAAAAGCAGAAGTATCATCAGCTATTTTGTGCCTTCTTACCTAACAATAAAATGTATCTACCTGTTTGCATTACATTTCCTTTATGATCCGGAGGCACTGTAGTGCCTCAAGCCAAGTACACGTTCAACAACATATGTAATAATGTGTGTGAACGTGTAGGCGTGAGGCTACAGTGCCTCTTATTCTCGAGTCAGATGTCAACATAACCTCACTATGTTTTTAACTTGATTTATTTTATTACTACGTTTACGCCAACACTTTACACTAGCTTCAAATATGTTAATCATTCGTCCTTTCTACAAAACACCAACAACTATTTTGTTTTTATAATTATTTAATGTTATTCTAATTTATAAAATTTTCGATCCCCCGTTTTGTGATTCTACAAGTACCAGAGTTAGTTCGTTTCCATTTGGTGTCTCAGATCCTCTCTGGATAGTTACTCTGCTCCAGATATTTTATTTTTAAGTTGGTACAATTCAATTTGCTGAGGATAGTGTACTACTGTATAGTTTCCGAAGAGTTAATCCGTTTCCATTAGACGTCTGACAAATTAAGCGGTTAATTCAAATTTTAATTCATTTAAAATTTTCGTTTGAATATTTGTAAAATAATTAAATGCAATTTTATTCTACTTAATGTTTCATTATTCTTAAGATTTTTTATGTCATTATTATTATTACAACCGAGCGGAATACATTTTAATTAGCGAATAATATTGTTACAATAATATTCGCTACCAATAATAATAATTATAAATAAAAACTGATAAACATATACTTGAAATGCATAAATTAAATAAAATAATTTGCCGACGCCATGCATTTTCGCTCGGGGCCTCGCGCCTGCGCGCTCCGACCTCTCGACCAAAAATTAGATAAATTGCACTCTATAAAATCTCAAAAATTTAGTAAAAATGAAAGTTGAATAAATAGCTCGGAAACTTTGCGAGCCGGTGCCGAACAATTATTGGAGTGGCTCCTCCAATTTCCTGCATGAAATAATAATTATTAATAATTAAATTAATTAAATAAAGGTGAGTTAAATTTGAGACACCAACTCAGTGGTGGACTCTAGCGGCAGCTGGCGCTAACTCTGGGAAGATGCCGCGGGGATTT
>MU160226.1:0-19067 GCA_015888305.1 Antheraea pernyi
TAATTTGTAAAACAATATTCACGTACTTGTCTGTTTTTTTTTAAATATCCTTAATATAACTTGTAATAGGAGTTGACTGATAAAAATCGTCACGTAAGGAAAAATCGTTATGCCATTGCACGCAACTTTCTCGCTCGCCTCCTCTATCTTTTCCTATTATATATATCGAAATTGGAGTAGACGAATGTCATGCGTTGCCGGGTGTATTACAAACCCCACTACTGAACAAGTGGGTATTTCACCAAAACTTATTTGTATTTTGCACTTGTTTAATATATATTGTAAGTTACTATTCTATATATGATTTTCAGTCAGTGAATATTTTTCTTACAATATATAATTCAATTACAGATTTCATTGCTTATAAAGAACTCTATCCCTCACAAGGTACCCGACTACATTTTTATTCTGTTACCTCAATTATGACATACTAATCGATATTATTGAAAGAGATAAGTAAACAAAGCTATAATGAGTACTCAATCTAAAGCTACTTTAGAATATCGTATTGAAGTTTCTTGAATTGAGTGAGTCAAGTATTCTTAAGGGTATTTCAAACTTCGTTTCGCAAATAATACTTCCCGATTTGTAATGTAATGTGTTTCGAGACTTGGGAATTTCATTTTAAAACTTATTCAAGTTCAAATTACTACACGCTTCACTGTGTAATGCACAGGAACAAATTTGATAAAAATTGTTGTATAGTCGAAAAGTCGTAGGTTCGCCCATTGCATATGACAATTTTTATAACTATGAAACAATTGCCAGTTGAATATGAAATATTTACTATACGTAAGTAAAGACTAAATAAGTGCCCTTTCTCCTCGGTTTGTCAACTCATTTTCTTTATTATTTTAGTGTACTGAACGTGCTGTTATAATGTATAATTGCTTTAAAAATTCAAAAATGTACAAAGATCTTCCATTCTTTTGAGTTTTTCACTTCTAATAATATTCTTTTAATTATGCATACCATAATATACTTTGACAAACATACATAGTCGTAAATATTGATAGTTACATTCACTTTTGGCGGGAGCACGGAGAGCGGTGTCATTTCCAGACGTCACCGTCGTTCACATGTCGATTTAGTTACCTGAGTTTTTGTGATGCGGACAATACAGAAAATTAACTATTTTGCATATCAAGATAATATTTGAATAACTAGGCTATTGAGTAGAATCCAATCCCTCCGTTTCTATCAACATGTTTAATTGAGCAAGCCTATTTATTATACAAGTAATCAAATCAACAAATAATTAACTCACTACGCACGCAGGTCACGTACCAACTACGACTCTTAATAACTAAATCCCAAGGTCCTCACTATAGTAGTAATATAATGCGCATGTTTAGGATAAAACACCGAATATTTTGATGAACACCGTTTACAAACACGTTTGTATAACGCTATGGCACTCTTTGGAGAACGCACATTGTACTCAATCGCCGTACTCTTCTAGATAGATTTAGATTACAGATTTCGATATTAGATTTAGATATTAGATTTAGATATTAGATTTAGATATTAGATTTAGATATTAGATTTAGATATTAGATTTAGATATTAGATTTAGATATTAGATTTAGATATTAGATTTAGATATTAGATTTAGATATTAGATTTAGATATTAGATTTAGATATTAGATTTAGATATTAGATTTAGATATTAGATTTAGATATTAGATTTAGATATTAGATTTAGATATTAGATTTAGATATTAGATTTAGATATTAGATTTAGATATTAGATTTAGATATTAGATTTAGATATTAGATATTCGATTTAGATATTCGATTCAGATATTAGATTTAGATATTGGATTAGATATTAGATTTAGATATTAGATTTAGATTTATATATTAGATTTAGATTTATATATTAGATTTAGATATTAGATTTATATATTAGATTTATATATTAGATTTCGGTATTAGATTTCGATATTGGATTTAGGTATTAGATTTAGATATTAGATTTAGATATTAGATTTAGATATTAGATTTAGATATTGTATTTAGATATTGGATTTAGATATTGGATTTAGACATAGATATTAGATTTAGATATTAGATTACAATAAATATATTAGCATACTTCTTTCATATTAACTACTCAATTGTACTGTTGTTGATGCTGGCAACTTTGTTATTGCGATATTGTAGTTATCACGATTTATCTTTATTAATTGTACTTTGCCCAAGACATAGTTATAAACTATATATTATCGATTTACTCGATCGCACTGTAACATAAATATATTATCGTCGCTATCAAGCAAACTTTAAAACCCTTGTTCCTCTTTCTTGTAAAAATTAAACATTGATTCCAGTCAGTCAGTCCAAATGCCAGTAAAGTAAGTTTTCAGCCAGTTGTAATATTTGTATCTTTACTGTTAATAACAAAACTAAATTGCTACGGAAAATGTAATATGGAATCCAGCATAGGGAGCGAATGGCGAAAAACCTGACAAGCGTTAAAATTGAGTGAGGCAAGATGTGACATCGACCCATGCGTTAATTTAAAGGGTTTGGACTGCCCCGAAGTAACTGGTGAAAATTAAACGGATTGCGTACTAGACACGGGTGGTGTGCAGAATTTAAATACCGGTGCGGGTGGATTGACTCACCGCGCTGTGACTACGGGGCGGATATCCAATCAATAGCACACATCATATAAAATTGCCTGACCTGACCATTCTTACCGATGACGCCCTAAAATAGCTGAAACAATTATTTATCAATTATAACAAAAGACGACTGGTTGCTTACTCTAATAAGCCATATAATTAAATAAAAGATAAAGTTATTGTTAAATATTATTTAAAATATATTTCGTCGAATATTTAACTAGCCCGCCCGTGTGTACTAACCAACTTTACTATTTGCAGGACGAAAATATATGAAATGAGATGACAACTGAACAACTAAACATCTATCTGTCAACATGAAGACCTTCCTACTGTATTTTAATATACTCATTTTTGTACGAAGGTTTTTTAACCCAAATATTTCGTATTTTTACAAGAATTTTTAAACGTTTACTGACCTTACGTTATACATACCTTGTCCTGATAATTATACACAAAACATAAAATAATTAGCCACAAAACATAATATATTCGGTGATTGATGTTTATTTCCGGGGAGCTACTATTGACCTGCGTCCGTGCTATTGACTATATCGGGTGAGTTACTAATGACCTCAAAAGCCATTGGTTGGGGTTATCGGTTATTCATGCATCTCGATACTATTTACCCCCGTGTGAGACACTCGTGGTTGGAGCTATCGGCTGTTCATGTATCTTGATTATTATTGGCTGTTAACTTCGGCTGAATGCTTTATAAGGCGACCGACGACTAGATATAGGGCATCCTCGCTCAGACAATTAAGCTGGTCACATCTACGGATGATTCGTCGTAATATTCAATGTTGCGTTTCTGTATCGATTAAGTTTTATTCTTTTATTCTATTGTTCATGGTGGATTGAGCAATCAAATCATAACTATGACATCACTATGAATGACGTCATACAACTATATAGACTCCATGTCTTCTTCGCCTCCACATATATAAATGGATAAAAATAAAACAAAATGAAATAATTCTCACTCATTATATTTTTCTCTAAAACGTTTCAGAAACATTTAACATACTCTCCTAATCCATTATATTATTAATACATTTATTAAGTAGGTACTGTTCTAAGATCACAACAAAGTTACAATTATTATATACAATAAATAAACACTTAAGTACATTATTTACATCGTAGAGTCATCTGTGTTTTTACTATTTTTATTAGGTCGATTAACCTACTTCCGATAAGTCGGCATAACTCCGCGAAGACATTCGGGAACTTGTAGCGACCTTAACTCTTAAGTTATAGTCGGTAAAACCTTTAGTTATATATAGATTTAGCGACGTATACAAAATATATAAGAAAATAAGTTTATAGAAATGAAATGACTATAAAATAGCTATTTTACATTTAGTTTTTCTAATTATTTCACTGTAATAAAATAAATTTTCTTACTATCCTGAATTGAAATAAAAGTAATTTTGAAACCATATAGCATATAAACGGAAGTAGAAAAATCGACCACTGAATAAAAATGTGGACATTAAATTGTTACATGAGAAGTTTAAGTGGATATTATTTTGAAAGTGTTTTAATTATGAGCTACACAATAAGTACACGATAACAAATGTCATAAATGAGACATCCTTCATATGGGTTTACTGTGAAAACTAACTTTCGAAGATACTTCATTGCAGAACAGATAAAATAACTAAAGTATCCAAGAATCAAACTTTCAACACTCAATGTCTCAAAGATGCCTGTTTTGCACTTATTAGGCTTTCGCAGTAAACTATGTCATATTCGAACATATTAAAACGTAATTAAGCATTTAATTGGCTGATAATATTTCTTATGCTATTTCATAATATAATGTTCCTCATTTATGTTATAAATAATATTATAAATGATATTTTGAATCTAATTCACGAAGAATGTAGACAGTTTTAAGGAGACTGTAGTTATCTAATAACTACAGTTTTAAGAAAATTGTAGTTGCCTAATAAGCACAGTTTAAAGGAAACGTAGTTATCCAATAACTATAGTTTTAAGGAAACAGTAGTTGTCTAATAAGCACTGTTTTAAGGAAACGGTAGTTATCCAATAACTATAGTTTTAAGGAAACAGTAGTTGTCTAATAAGCACTGTTTTAAGGAAATGGTAGTTATCCAATAACTACAGTTTTAAAAAACTGTAGTTGTCTAATAAGCACAGTTTTAAGGAAACGGTAGTTATCGATGACTACAGTTTTAAGAAAACTGTAGTTGTCTAATAACCACCTAATTAAGTCTTAGATATGAAGGTATTAATCCACCTTAAAGAATATCAAGAGAATTTATCTGACATATTAAAAATTCATAAATGCTTTATTTAATACTAAGAATTATACTGCTATATAAAACACATTGGAGTACAATACAATTTCTTATACACTTTCTATGACTTATAAATAACGAGTAGAAAAGGGAGATCTCGCCTTGTCAAATGCTTTTTTGGCATTGTGGAGAGTTATAGAAAGATTTAGGAATGATTGCCTAAGTTTGGCAGATCTTCGCCCTTATTTATTCTGTGTCATTCCGATATTTATTACAATGATTAATCGTATTATTTACATCAAATAACTACTGAATTCTAGAACGATTACATCTACTATAATAACTTCTACTTCATCTACCAATTTGTATCTAATTAACTACAATACAAATTAAATTGATAATACAATTTACGAAATAACACACCCACTACTTCTGTGAAAATTAATTCAGTCCAAAGAGAAAATTATGATTACCTAATTTTGTCAACAATAAATTTTAAGTATACGCTACTAAACAATATTATTTACATTCTCCATTCATCACTTTCGTATCAATTAATTTAAAATTAGATATAATAAGTACATGACTGTAATAAGATATAAGTTTAACATCATTTGAAGAATAAGTCTATTAATTCAACTATAGTACGAAATTATAAGCATTTTATACAATCGAGTCATTAGGTGTTTCAACTTTGGAGAGGAGAGGTACACTGCTGTAGTCTTTCAATCGCTCGCATACCTTTTTTGTGCTATTATCAAACGAGCTTGCTGTAGGCAGTTTCGATATCCAATTATTGTTGCCTACTTTATTACCTTTATGATGGATTGAATTGACCTCCTTCAGTTTAACCTTGGGTTGACCGCCCTGATTTACAGAATTGTGATTTAATGAGTTAACATTTAGAGATATTGAATTGGAAACTGATAGTTTGTCAAGTTCCTCGCTGTCAATGCCATTAGTTACGGGTTCTGTGGGATCTGATAACTGCCTTTGCAATACTAGATTCTGTAAGAGAGGTTGTGCTTCTTTTTCTAGCTTTGTTAATTCGTTCGTCTTTTGTTGGAATATTCCTGATCCCCGCCTACTAGATGACCGTGAACTTTGATCCATTCTTTGCCTGAACGAAGTTAGATGTGATAATGATCCGCTTTCGGTCGATTGTGTTTGTGCTTTGATCAATGGATGTTTCTCTTTCGGAGGTGCATTTGGGTCAACCTTTTCCCCTAACAACCAATACGTGACTAGAATTCCTTTACCCTGTAACAATTCATAAATGTTGCAAATATAATTATAATTATTTTCAAATACCAAACGCATTACTATCTTAGTTACAATAGTTTTAGTCAGCTTAATATTCAATCTAGTTATATTACTTAATTATTTATCAAACAAGAATCCATATTAAAAATATTATTATATTGAACACGCAATGCTTTTGTTGCAAATCAGTCCTTATCCATAGGCTGTTCGTATATAAACATTGGCAAGATGCTTTGAATACCTGGATTTTAACATCGACACAAAGGGCAAAACTTCATCAACATATTCTCTCTAAAATAATTATTATGATAAACAATGTTTTTGATTCTGCTAATACTTTAACCGAAATATATTTAAACATTTTACGTTAATAATAACTGAAGCTGTACTGTTTTATTTGATTATTTTTAGATTCTAGGGCTGTAATATCCTAGCGGGTTAAGGCATCCGCGTTTCGGAATAGAATCAGGCAGCAATTAAAAGATGCCATTGGTTTGAATAGACAAGACATTATTCTTAATAAGATATAATATATATTTGGTTGGGGTAACATATGATGGGACTTGTACATGCAAATAACATGAGAGTTCCTGAAAACACAGAATGAAAATCTATACACTTTAAAAAAAAGATTGAAACGTAGTTCGCATAGTTATACGATGATATAATTCAATTTTAAAAAATTCTTCACATACCTTCATTGCGACCTCTCCTCTACACTCCAACTGAAATGTTGCGTATGTATCCAGCAAAGCTTTTGTATCTGGCGAGACGTGAATCTTGAGAGCTTCTCCATTGGACTCCATCCTAGATGCCGTATTTACAGTATCGCCGAATAGACAGTAACGAGGCATCTTGAGGCCAACGACACCAGCAACACAAGGACCTGTTAAAAAAAATTAAATCAATGAAACATCTCACTTCTCCTACATATCGGTTTAATTAATTTGAAGATATTGTGATACTGTACTATGCTAATATTATAAAGCAGGAGGGTTTGTTTTGGTTGAACGCACTAATCTCAGTAACTACTGGTCCAATTTGAAAAATTCTTTCATTGTTAGATAGCTCATTTATCGAGGAAGACTATAGCTTACTATGCTAGCTTACTATATATTATAGCTTACTACGCTACGACCAATAGGAGCGGAGCACCAATGAAGAATGTTTCAAAATCGTTTTGCTTTTCCTTTTGAGAGCATTCGCTGCGTGTAAGCGTTCGCCCAAAGTAACTAATTTAAGTATTATATAACTTGCTATGATTTTATGCTGATGTTTTCGCGAAAAAACTACGGCATGGACCTTGATAGAGCGTGGTTCTCTTTTTTAATCCGTTAAAGCTATTCATTTATTTGAGTTTAGACAACAGACCCCTGACGCGTTTCACGTGTTCTAAAAGTTTCGCAATCTCACAAAGACAATTTTAATTACACAAAGTGTAGTTCGTCCACTGGAACAGAACACTCCTGTGGGAAATTATGTATATTTGCTTAGTTATTCACCATTCTTCTTTATTCTACATATTTACCAAGTTACTAAAGATTTTAAGTAAACGAAGCTTTTTGCGCGAAACATTGGAATACAAAATTAAATTTAAAAGTACTACAGAATTTACTTAACATTTTTATTTTACAACATAATTACATTTGTTTTCTATTATCTAATACTCGCTCCTTTGTCTGCTTTGATCTGCGTATGCGCACCACTTGCAGATAAGTACACATGGTGCGTATGTAAACACGCAGTACTTCCAAAAATAACTAACTTTTATATAAGATCAAAGGATATACCGAGTAGTTTGTTATTGACTCACGACAACGACAGACCTCTATTACTTTATTTATATACTAGCTCTTCCCGTGACTCCGACCGCGTGGAACATACTGTAAAACAACAGTAACTAACAAAATCAACTGAATGTATTAAGTCCATTTACTTGCGTACTTTTCTCTCGTACTTAAGTCGCGTAAGCGTTAAAACTACAATAACTTTTCATAGAGAGAACCGATTTTAATAAAACCAATACTCAATGTTACTCGAGAATATGCTCTATGATTTTTTTTATGAGGTTTTATCGTGGAAGCAATAATTTAGCAGTAATGCGTATTTAAACAAATAAACAGACAGACAGAGAGACATTTCTAAAAATGATTACCTATTCCAAGACACATTTTTTTTTATGTCATAGGTGGCAAACGAACAGGTGGGTCACCTGATGTTAAGTGATCACCACCGTCCATGGACACTAACAACACTAGAGGAGTCGCAAGTGCGTTGCCACCCTTAGGGGGGAAGGGTTAGGGGAGGGAGTAGGATAGGAGAGGGGAGGGGAGGTGGGCCTCCGGCGCTCTCACTGACCGAACGAAACGCAACATTGCAAGCACTGTTACTTCACGTCGGTTTTCTGTGAGAGGGTGGTACTATTCCGGACGAACCGACCCATTCATGCTAAAACCAGTAATAGTTTCAACGTGGCTCTACCACCATAAAAATGCGCAATTTTTTTCACAAAAATCTAAAAAGTACAGACAGGTTGGATTTAATTTCTTATTATATATATAGGACATATAAGTATAAAATATAGATTAAGTGAAGTCATAAAAGTCCAACAGTATAAATTATAAGTGAAAATATAATGTATGCTATTCAATATCAGTCATACCCAAGCACAGTCTTTATGGAACAAAAGAAAAATGAGGAAAAATCTCATTTTCCAACACGTGCCATTAATTCATTAGATAACGTATTGTATTACTTAATAATGGCGGGACAGGAAATATAAAACGAGGTGAATTGACAACGCGTGCTTGTAATTTAGTATGGTCATAATACTACCTTATATTTTTCGCTATAAACATCCTAGGGATATAACAGTATGGAATTGGATTCATTTTAATTCGCAAAGATATTTAAGTAGTACTTAGAGAGTACGTCGATATTAATAAAAAAACAACATTCTAAAAGTCTTAAATCTTTTACTCTGTAGGATGTCGAGAATAACAATAATATCTGAAGAATAGAAAACGATTTGTTTCTCAGGATAGACTATGCCAGTTTATTTAAAATATGGCAATGTTTTAAAAGCTCTTAATAATTTTATAAAAACTAACAACTTATCAAAGTTCGTAAATCAGCTACATAAAAAACTGAAATCCTTGAAAAAGTTTTTGTAAAATATGTCATTGTTTATACTATTTTAAATGTCAAAGCCGAGTTCTTTTGGTTATAATCATAAGGCTTTTAGATTTACAAACTTTCAGTAATGTCACTTGAAAGAATTGACTCAAAGAATTTCTCAATTCTCGTAGCACACGTAGCGGACGCTACGAGCGTTTGCTACGTAACGTAGCAAGCCTTACTGAATGCTACAAAGTATTAAGGCGAATTTATTCGTGTCCGATAAAGTTTACAATTACAATTTACATTTCAATTTACTAATACCAAAATGTCATTTGAATGTACCTTAAATACGTCAATATTTAAATGGGATGTCTGTCTTGACTGCGATTTTTATACTATAAGTGTTGGATGTTAAAATAACAAGGCCAATTATATGTACTATGCACATTGACATATAAAAACCCACGCGTTCTCAAAGTTGAACACAAAACCGGCCGCAAAAACTCCCCAATATACATACATGGTTATAGTTATGCGATAAACTTATGATTTTGCAGATACAACTTTACCTGAATGATTTAAAGTTGTTTTATAAGGACGCAAGCGACGCCAGACTATTTAAAATGATTGCATAATCCATAATTGTCCACTCATTTTGTCGTGCCGTCTGTGAGACGTTAAGTGTGCATTTTGGGTTTTTGTATATTAATGTCTATGCAAATTTCATATTATGTATATAGTATTAAGTCCGTCTTAGTGAAAAAATAATAATTTGCCGTATTTGAAAGTCGAGCAGTGTACATCTAGCAGCCGAGAGGCTTGTTAACTGACACGACATTAATGGCATCAGACACAGTGATCTTATTATAACGATTCACTAAAAAAATCACACCTGTATACAAGCTCGTTACAGCTAAACAAACAATGATCATCAACCGTGGGAAAGATATACAATAGGATTCTAAAAACAACCCGTCTCAAACGCTGTCGAAGCATTCGAGAAATGACGTCAGCCTTCTAGAGTTTTCTACCGTCTTTTATTTCAAAGTACACAAATCGTGACGGTGTGTCCGAGTGGACTACTATTCTGGAGCGCATACGAAGAGAAACCAAAATAGAAGAAATTGTCGAGCGGACTATAACTACAGCATTACAGAGTGTGTCACTTTTATACGTATGAGTACAAAATACATTTCTTTTGAATTAAACGGCATTTACTTTACCTTTTTAAGGATTCTGAGCGAGTAATACTCTCATCTAACTTATTACTTCTCGAGCTATGAATTCATTCGCGTCAGGCAAACAAGCTGAGTAAGCGGAAACATTAACTGTACTTTGCATTTCAATTCGGAACTGTTGACTGCTCTTTAATGGCTATACAACCTTATTTACATTTACAAATTAGTTGGTTTCACGTGGTAATAAATATTCCGCGCGAAGTCTTTGAATTTACTTTACACTTTGTACTTTGAATGTCATTTTTTGATATAAAAATAACCGTAAGTGTCTTCGCTTGTACTTTTGTTACTATTTAAGTTAATAAATAATTGGGCTATAGTTAAATAAATATAACGCATTCGAGTTATAGAGGTTCTAATAGTTATGGAGCTACTTTAATTTGAGAGAGAAGTTCAGAGGTGTTTTGGGTATAGTAAAGATAAAAAAATGGATAAATACAACTTAAATCATACTAACAGTACTATACACATATCTATCTTCTATACTATAATAAAACTTGTTGGCGACGCACACGATAAGTAGTTTATAAATAGTTTTATACATAGATTTATTGACATTTTATAGAGAGAGCATAGATATAGATTTATAGACATTTAATATAGATTTTAGATAATTCACGCGATCATAATAGAATAGAGATATAGAATTGTAGGTATGTTATGTGTATATAAAATTATTGAATATGGAATTATAGATGTGCTATTTATAGTAATAGGGAGTGAATTATGGATATAGAGAAAGATTTGTAGAATTATTGAATATAAATTGCAGTATGTGCGAAGTCTTTGAATTTACTTTACACTTTGTACTTTGAATGTCATTTTTTGATATAAAAATAACCGTAAGTGTCTTCGCTTGTACTTTTGTTACTATTTAAGTTAATAAATAATTGGGCTATAGTTAAATAAATATAACGCATTCGAGTTATAGAGGTTCTAATAGTTATGGAGCTACTTTAATTTGAGAGAGAAGTTCAGAGTTGTTTTGGGTATAGTAAAGATAAAAAAATGGATAAATACAACTTAAATCATACTAACAGTACTATACACATATCTATCTTCTATACTATAATAAAACTTGTTGGCGACGCACACGATAAGTAGTTTATAAATAGTTTTATACATAGATTTATTGACATTTTATAGAGAGAGCATAGATATAGATTTATAGACATTTAATATAGTGCTAAACTATAGCTATAGCTAAGTTATTCTATACATATTATTTTTAATTTACTCTCTTTTATGTCTAAGTAAAATAATATTAAAATTACAGCTATCTTAACATGGTTTGAACATACTTTTTTTATTTACGAAAAATAGCATCGGGCACATTATTGTTAGCAACAAAAATGTCTGGCAATTATAATTTCATGTTTTAGTAGCGTTTCAAAGTTAGTGAAAAACAAAACATTCTAAATATATACTAAGTATATATTATACTAAGTATGATAATACATAATTTATACACAGACGTAACTTTTAAACGATATATCGTATTTTTGAACAAATTCATAAAAATGCCGTGCATTTGAGCCCATGTCAGAGAAACAGATAATGCATTCCATGTTCGCGCAGCCCTGAACTACGAAGGAATTGTTGCAAATATTTCTGGAATGTATTGGTACGTTGATTCCATTTTCCCATCACTGTAAACTGCGTGTATACGTATCACATAGGATCTTGAAACGTTTTCTCAGATAAGAAAAGGGAATGGGGTAAAAAGAATATTGTAAACATTAGCACATTACAACTCGTGTAAAGTCGGGGTTGGTCGCATAAAAGGAATATTTATATGCCTCTGATGGTAATTTTTTGTGTGGGTATAGTGTCTTAACGATTCTCATACCTATTTTTATCCGGGCGTACCGGACGGTGTCCTCGGCGGCGGCCTTCACGCTCGCCGGCTCCCTGCCCTGGGAGCTGGAGGCAGGAGTTCTCGCCGCCGTGTACGAGTTCACGGCGGCGAGGAAACGAAGGAGGAATAAAATTTGTAGCAAAAATAGTAATTACCTTTAGCTTTACAAAAAATCCACTTATAACAACAAATAGCTAAATAAAATGGAGATTTCGTGGAAATAAAGTTTACTTTGTACAGCATGTTAATTGATGAAGTTGGTCAGAATATAATGCGAAATAAAAACTATAAGTTGGTACAATTATTGCGTTGTCGCTGCCACTGGGCCTATGAGAGTAGTAGTAAGTAGGGCACGGTTGTGAGTGGCACAGAAGCTATCCAGGTGGTATTGGGAAAACGTTATGTGTTTGAGTGGGTCGCTGAACTGTTTGGTTTCACAATTTAAAACGGTTGGTGTCGCTGCAATCGGCTTCTAGGTTTTTAAGATTTTTGGAGTTTGGAAATACAATAGAAACTGGTAGCAACTGATTTTACGCAGACGAAGTTGCGCGGGTTAGCTAGTAATACATAATTTATACACAGACGTAACTTTTAAACGATATATCGTATTTTTGAACAAATTTATAAAAATGCCGAGCGATTGAGCCCATGTCAGAGAAACAGATAATGCATTCCATGTTCGCGCAGCCCTGAACTACGAAGGAATTCTTACAAGTATTTCTGGAATGTATTGGTACGTGCATTCCATTTTCCCATCATTGTAAACTGCATACGTGTCACAAAGGAATGGGAATGGGGTAAAAAGAGTATTGTAAACATTAGCACATTACAACTCGTGTAAAGTCGGAGTTGGTCGCAAAATAAAAATATACTAGAGAATTATAAAGACTTTCCATCTAAAAGAGTACATTGAAAATCTAAAATTGTAAAATTTTACACGCTCTTATATGAGAGATTTGAATGTGAAATTAGAAATTTATTAATATGCTATAAAATTATACATTTCTGAGGTAATTCAAAGCACACCTCGTGTAAGTAACGACTGAATTTCAATGTTTTAATTGTTAACGGTCTGAGAATAAGGCTGTTTTACATGAGACATTAATTTAATTGGATTATCTGGAATGGAACCCTTGAGTGCACTGTTTATGCGAGCTGAGTGACTCTGTATTCACCAGTTAACAATATGTGAGACATTAAACTTCAAACCTGCATTTACATTAGGTCCCTAAGTTACATAGTTAAAAGTTAATAGATCATATACACATATTTACGGCACGTATGTGGGTATATAAAATGATAAAGGTCTCTCGTCGTGCAATACGCAGTAACTACTTGAAAGAATACAATAAAATTTTCAGAATCGTTTCTTAGATATATACCTAGTCCCTGTTTAAAATAATTTTAAATATAAAGTTATTAAGGTTTTTAAATGCGAATTCATAAGAAATATAAAATACCAAATACATTTTGTAAGCAAAGTATATCTTTGTTAATTATTTTTTTTATAGTAGCACGGCCAAATGACTGCACTGTGCCTGATGGTAAGCACAGTACAATCTAAAAACAATGACGACTACCAAGTGACACAGTATCCATCGCCGGTCGCCGCTGTCATGCCGACCTGCGAAAAGCTGGATATGCACAGGCTGATCCCGAAACGCGACCCGCAAAAGTGAATCACTATGACGGGCTTTTTCGCCTTATACATGGCGTTAGGTTTTATAATATGACACATATTGTTAACAACTCAGACGAACCATGGAAAGCAGCTAGTACATCTATGTATCAGTAATATGTTAGTTAGTTAGCTCGCTTGTATGGCTAATTAGATTCAATTTACGGAATTTGCATGCAAGGCCTGTGTCCTTCGCGCAACCAAGCCTCGTAAATATATGAAGGCTCTTCATAACACAGGCATTAGAATGAGAAAATATTACACATGATAACGACGATATACTTTATTTTGCAATTATCGTAGCATGTATATACTAACTAGCGTTAAAGTCATCGGCGAAAATCAATCAGTGAACAGATTTGCTAGTTGGAAGATTTTCATATTACTTACACAGAGATAACTTTCTCATTGCTTCAGTAAAACCACTTCTTTTGAAAATTATCTAATTATGGGTGTTGATTAAATCCTTTTTTCAACGTTAAAAAATATCTTAATTAAGAGACATGAATTACAAAAATCAATCCACCTATAAGACGACAAAGTATTATAATTTTACACTCATGAAATGAAGCCCGATATTACGTAGCAAATTATGCGCCCCTTGTACATTGACTTTCATATACTATGTACTAAAGCGAATATTACGCTACGCAAACAAATAGTACGTAGCATCAGATAACGGGACACGGTACAGTGGAGTTACAGATAATGCCTTTTTCTTTAAATATCATTGAAGGCAAACGAACAGATGGGTCACCTGATGTTAAGTGATCACCACCGTCCATAGACACTTGCAATACCAAAGGAGTCGCAAGCGCATTGCTAGCCTGTACTTGGGGGAAGGGGAGGGGAGATGGAAAGGGAGGTGGGCCACCGGCGTTCTCACTGACCGAACGAAACGCAACAAGGTAAGCACTGTTAGTTACTTCATGTCATTTTCTTTTCGAACTGACTACGCTATTGACCAAGCGAGGTCTTAACAGCTTCACCGGACTACCTTTTATTTCATGTCGATTTTCTGTAACTTTATTGTAACGTTACTACCCCGGGCGAGCCGACCCATTCATGCTGAAACCAGTAGTAGCATCAACGTGGCTCTACCACCTACCCAAAGCTTTTTGCACAGACGCTACATACTGTGTATCTCTCATTCTGTTCATCAATCGTTTAACTTCATTCTGTTTGTACCTACTCGGAGATTAATAGAGACTTTAGTAAAATTTCCAGCATTTTTATTTCATTATTAAATGCAATTTTTGTACCGATTTATTATGACTCCAATGAAATAGATTCTGTGGTAGAAGGTTGTTTGTTAACTCTGTGTGTGTTGATTGAAATTTGGTAATACTTTTCTACCGATGAAATGTTTTGAGAGTTTAACTATAGATGATACGACTTTACATAACGTATCACTATATCGACTTCTTATACGCATTTTTTTATTATTTTATATATTATAGGATGCCCATCTATTATGCCACATCTATGCATAGAAATGATATTACTCTTTGATTTAACCGAAACATGGCTACCATGCCGTCATGCGTTCGTTTTGCGTCACCATGAATCACATATTATAATAATATTGAAATTAACTGTGTTTTAAAAATTATATACCAAAATTCTGATGAAAAATCGCTCCTTGAATATTACTTAATTTTACGAGTTTTATAAGGAATAATTTAATGTAAATAAAAGCTTATTTATGAAATATAATTAACCGCTGAAGCACGTCTGATTGCGACAAACACTTTCTACCAACTAAGTGAGTTACTGTTTATGTAGTACTTCTACGCGTGTAACAAACAAGGCGAACGAGGCATTGTCACTAGTATATACGACATTAACTCAATAAGTATAAACGAAAATGTGCTCGACTCTCCATCACAAAGTTTTTACAGACGCGTTATGTGTCAGACATAATATAATAATCATTTGCGTTACTTGGATGGAATTATTATAAAATCACTGAAATAATAGCAGTTCGTGCGCTAACGAATTACGTTTATTACGGTATTAAACTAAGTTTGGAGATAAAAGTGGAAGTTTTATTGATACTGCAGTACTGAAATGCAGGAGGTGTTTCATCAGAATCGTTTTACCGTAACTAATCTTGTTCGAGCCATTTCGAACTTCGTCTCTACAGGTATTCTTTCCCATATAAATATTATAACTGCAATCTATTCATATTTACTGTGATATTTACATACTATATACTACATGTATATACTATAGTAGCGGCCCGTCGCGGCTTCGCACGGGTGAATAATTGTTTTAAACATTTGGGTTAAACATATGTGGATTGGCTAAAACTGATCATAGTCTTGAAAATCTTGTACCCACGATCCAACCCAGAATCGAAAATCTTACAGAAAGAAATGTCTTCTGTTCGAGGGTAGATGATTGTGCTAACCTAACAAAATGATAAGATAAAAAACTACCCGGGGAATTCATCTGTTTTGGTGCGTGATAGCCTAGCGGGAACTACTCTTTACTGTATCTACCAAATTAAGTCACGGTTAAGCTAAACACCGGTTAACCACTCCATTTTCCAAAAAATGAGCGGTTTCTCTGGGATTATTTGCCAAAAAGGCTTTTATTGGCTTTATATTATATTTTTATTAATATTGTTCTTCAATATTAGGAAGAAGTACTTTTCCAAATGCGCAGTACATACCATTTGCTTCATCACTCCATTTTTTAGCATAACATTTGGTACAAATCTTATTGATTCCCAATTTGGAAGCGTGTTACCTAAATAAAATCAGCTGAGTACCTTAAGCGCTCGCCTTAGTAGTCCGGTGAAGCTGTGAATACCTTGCAAAGTCAATAGCGTAGTCAGTTCGAGAAAAAAAAAACTCCTGTGACTCTTTCTTCGCTGTGGCATATTTAAGATTGTCAATTTTAAACTCGTAATATCTTATGAATGCAATGGCCGCTTTTAATAATTCAAAAAGTTATCTACAGGTACTGAAATAGTCTTAATTAAATAATAATTTATTTGGATAAGGATTAATATAAAGACATGAATAACATGGCATTTTATGCATGGTCTGGTTTTTGTTAAGATTTCTTTCACAAATGTAGTTATAGTGACAATCACAATAGTTGGACATATAGTACCCAGAGGTTTTTTATAGATATTAATATGTTATTTAATATTGTAGAACATATTTTTGTTCTATCACTCATAGTTTCCGCAGCGCATGCGATGAAAGTCATTTTATGGCAATATTTTTCATACCTTGGATTACATTATTGAAATTTTAGTAGGGATCCTTATTTTTTCTAGCAAAAAATGTAACCTATGTTACTCAGGCATAATGCAGCTATCTAATAATGAACGCATTATTGAAATCGGTCTAGTAGTTTTTGAGTTTATTCGTTATAAACATACAAAAATACAACGTTTCCTCTTTATTTAGACTTTATTTTGTGGATGTAGATATATTATATATATTGAAAATGTCTTTTAATATTAAATGTATATGCGACTGTGAGTTTGTTTGTTATGCTTTCACGTCTTAAAGAATCGTTATTAAAATTTGTGTACAGTTGTAAGAAGTACAGAAAAAGTATGTTCTATTAAAAAAAAAATACTATTCCTGAGAGATAGACAAATTACATGATCAAAGCCCCGTGCAAAAGCAAATATACTTAATATATCCATCTGTAGGTATGTTAGTGTTTTCTGACGTATTTTTTTTAACAAAATTTTAGATAAATATCTGTTATAATGTAATCACGAAAATTAAATTATACATTTTTTTTCTCTCTTTATTCGTATATCTCAAAATAAATGAAAAACTGCTCGATCCATTGTTATAGAAATTTTGTACTCGGTAATTGCATCACTTAGCAGGCTTGACAACAAACACTTTGGAAATCGTAAAAAAAACTAGATTACTATATAATTTTCATTTGTTTTTGGTACTGAAATTGTTTACAATTTCATAATAATTCGTTCTTAATTATGAAATACGGCTAAAATTCAAAATTATTAGACAGAAATACCTACAGAACTATGCCGCATACACAAGTATTATAATATATATTTGTATTAAAAGAAATATATTTATTTTCAAATTACTAAACCACGTCGAAAAAAAAAACGTTGCACCTTATATGAGAGACATAAATCCATACGTTCCCTAAGAGGAAACGCGGTCTGATGGAATATACGTTGTAATAGAAACCTATTGCTATCCTACTCCGGCTGAACGAAGAAAACGAGAGTGAAAAGGAAAATTGTATATCAAAATTATTACACGTAGATAGAGTGCACGATATCATAATTTTGTATTCCCCTGTTTCTGTCTCCAAATTTAACTGGTTTTTTTTCAAGAAGTATTTTGTTATGTTTTCCTTTGTTTTCGTCAACTTTGTTCGCTGGATATTTAATAAGTTGTCAGAGTTGAGCAATTTTTTAGTTGTTATAATAATAGGTTAATAGTAAAAAAACCTATGAAATTGCCGTTCTGGAGTACTGACCATTTCAAATCAAAATAATTTTTGTTTGGCTAAGAATCCTAATTTCAAATTAATTTTATTTTAAAAACATGGAATTCTTTTTCCAAAAGTAGCCATTTGTTTAATGATTACTGTTACATTTTCATCGCATTTCAATCTTTTTTGTCATCATGGATACGTTAAAAATTCGAATAATTATGGAATATGAGTACCGTCGTGGCAGCAACGCGGCACAAGCGGCACGCAACATCAACGACGTTTACGGAGCTAACACTACAAACCAACGCACCACCTGTTATTGGTTTGCTCGCTTCCGTTCTGGGAATTTCGACCTGAAAAATGAACCTCGCGGTCGTGCGAAGACTTTGGTCGACAATGACGAATTAAAGGCGATTATGGAAGCTGATGATACACAATCTACGGCTGAATTAGCAGCAGCTTTCGACGTTAGCGTCAAAATAATATTGGTCCATTTGCGTCAAATTGGCAAGATAAAAAAGCTTAACAAATAGGTGCCCCACGAACTCAATGATCGCCAACGC
>MU160226.1:19254-55681 GCA_015888305.1 Antheraea pernyi
TTGGTGGTCTAGCGCCGGTGTGATTCATCACAGCTTCTTACCAAACAGGGTGAGCATTACTGCAGATGTTTACTGTGAAGAACTGAACAAAATGATGGAAAAGCTGGCACATCTCTAACCAGCATTGGTCAAATGCTCGTCTCCGCTGCTCCTGCACGACAACGTGCGACCTCATACTGCACAGCAGACGGTCTCCAAGTTGCAAAAACTGGAGTTGGAAGTTCTCCGTCATTCATCCTACTCACCAGACCTTGCGCCTACAGACTACTATTTTTTCCAGAATTTGGATAACTCCTTGGCGGGAATTAATTCAATACCCGAGAGGCAGTACAAAATGCCTTTGAAGAATTTGTTGCCTCCCGTCAAGCTGATTTCTTTAAGAAGGGCATCAATAAACTGCCACTGCGTTGGCAAAGATGCATTGATTGCATGTGTGATTACTTCGATTAATACAAATAAAAAATAAATGAAAAAACTTCGTTTAAATTTTTTCATACAAAACGGTAATTTCATAGGTAAAGACCTAATATAAATCGTACTATAAATTTTTTTTTTTTTTTTGGTATAAAATATTTGCTCAAATACCAAGATGACGCGACGAACACATTTGTTTGGACCAGATACCGCCAGCATTTTCTTATACTACAGCTATCTAAAGTATCAGATTAGTGAGTTAGGGTTCATTACTACATACATATTTTTTTCCTTTTGCAGGCAGGAAATATCACTAGCCTACCCTGTCTTCTGTCGAACACACGGTTTCTTATTCTTACCAACAGATATTTTAGATGAATACTAACATTGTCGAGTTGATAATAATATTACAAGTTTCTAGTGATAATTTCAATGTTCTAACAAGATGGTGGCTCCCTTGTTAGATGATGATGAAACACTTTAACTGTCATGTTGGTCATATATGACCGGCCCCAGTGTCTCTTATGACGTCACGGACATCATTGGTGACCTGAGCGCTAGATCTTTTTACAATTATAAAGATTTATCCATAGCGTTCTAAAAGAAATATGTGATTAGCGTGGCAATCACAAAGTGTTAACAACTGGCCAAAGTTTCGGTTTCATTAGCCGAAATTTCGGCTTGCCCAAAAACAGGGGTCGTTTATTTATCTTCCGGATAACATCAGTAACGAATTCACTCGCCTATACAGCTTATTGAGTTTGGCCCAACGCTTTTGCAATATAAAGGTCGATTTGGAGGAAATCTCAACTTGATTGGTGATCTTCGAGGATTAGGCAAAATGCTGGGAAAAGGCGAACATTTTATCATTTATTTATTAATATTTATGATTGAAACAATTGTATTAAAATCTCATCTTGTATTACATACAGTATATGATAAGGTAGCCTGTTAAACTTAAGAAAAAGACTACTGCAATTGTTAGAGCACCAACTATTATTGCCTATACTTACAGCCCTACAGCAGTCCTAGTCCAAACTTTGGTCCATTTGAGGATCATCATAGAATTTGAGCATACTTCGATCAACGCCGTGTCTTTTCGTTAATTTTTATTATATACTAACTGATAACCGCAACTTCGCCAGCGTTGTTTATTACCGTAATGCCTACACATAGAGAGGAAAAGCATAAAAAAAATGAAAACAAAATTATTTATTATTTACAAAATTACTTTTTTTTATATTATAAGATGCAAACACACAGGTGAGTCACCTGATTTTAAGTGATCAACACCGTTCAGAGACCAGAGGAGTCGTAAGTGCGTTGCCAGCCTGTGTTTGGGGGAGGAAGGGGGAGGGCAGAGGGGAGGTTATCCTCCGGCGCTCTCGCTGACCGAACGAAACACAACAATGCAGGCATTGTTACTTCACGTCGGTTTTCTGAGGGTCGGGTGGTACTATCGAGCCGACCCATTCATGCTGAAACCAGTAGTAGCTTAAGCGTGGCTCTACCACCTACAAACCTTCGTCGACAATTTTATTCGTGTAGTTCCTCTCTTGCGCGCACGTGCATCAAACCACTTGCCCCACTATGCAAATAGTTGCACGCATAGTGTTTGTAAAAATTGTATTTTCTTAAACTCCAATATTAGAAGCAGATATTGTGATATTTTTTTTTAGATAAAAACGAGTGTCTTTGAAGCAGCACTAACTCAAATTTATAGTAGTGTATTTGGGGTTTAAGGGGTGTCGAATAACATCTAAGACTTGAGACATCCAAAACAACCTCACCTGCACGTGGTGCACCCTGCTGAATAACGAACGAGGCGATGGCAAAAGCGGGGTGGTAAGGTTTTACAGCCTGACTGGGTCACAACCACCATGTATATGGCGAAAAAGCCCGTCATAGTGATTCGCTTCTGCGGGTCACGTTTCGGGATCAGCCTGTGTATATCCAGTTTTTCGCAGGCCGGCATGACAGCGGCGACCGGCGATGGACAGTGTGTCACTCGATGGTCGCCATTGTTTTTGGATTGTACTGTGCTTACCACTAGGTACAGTGCAGTCATTTTGCCGTGCTACAATAAAAAAACAGTAGTTATTTCGTATTTCCTTTACAAAAGTTGACCTTTATTATTTTATTTACATATACATATTTTACATTACATATTTTACATATTTACATTTACAATATTAAACAACTTTTGACTTAACAGAACGTCAATATGAGAATCAACAAACGTAGTGTGGCGTCCGTGGAATAAGTGCTAGTATTTTCCAGCAAGAAGACAGATATCTGACAAAATAAAGTCGAAATAAAACACCGACCCCCATTCGTACGCTAATATACTTAGATATTTGAATCACAAAACTTCTATTCCAACCCAGCATTTGTACAAACATGAGCTAGAATAAAAGTGTTACTGCGTTAAAAAGATATTTTTGCTCACTTATTCGGCTTCCCTCGTAAATTGGGGGAACTACTCTCATTTGAATTCCGTGAGATTTATATTCTATCGAGTCGACGGGAACTTAGCTTTGTACGATTTTTCCATTATAATTCTATTTGTCAACTAAAAACGTATTTGAAGTTCATTAGAAAACAGACGTGAAGTAACAGTGCTTGCATTGTTGCGTTTCGTTCGGTCAGTGAGAGCGCCGGAGACCCATCTCCCCTCCCCTCTCCCTTTCCCTCCCCTAACCCTTCACTCCGAAAGATGGCAACGCACTTGCGACTCCTCTGGGGTTGTTAGTGTGTATGGATGGTGGTGATCACTTAACAGCAGGTGACCCACCTATTCGTTTGCCACCTATAACATTAAAAAAAAAAAAAAAAGTTGTTTGTTTGACAAAAGGAACTCTATGCAAATGAAAAAAATTTAAGTGTCAGTTTATATTATACGGTAAAGTATATACGGTTCTTATAACAAAAATCTATTTTTAAAAGTTTTATATGTCTATTTGTTCAGGCTAATCTCCGAAATGTTTGGAGCCATTTCGACTGGCCTTTCCCTGGGAGATAACTAAAGTCATAGTGCTATCTAATGACGAATTATTTAAAATGTAAAGCATATACCGTTTCCCTAATAACATACTTACGTGTGACAAGTTTCATATTGATCGGTCCCATGCTGTTAAAGTTTGTAAATCTCAAATCCACATATAGATAGGCAATGGGTAAATAGTTAGTAGATCTTGTCGATCTTTAGTGTTATCGAGGAAAAAAATTGGAAATAGTAAGTTTTTTTCTTCTTTTTTTAACTTTATAGGTTGACACAATCTCCATCTTTTTTTTTTATAATAACACGGCAAAATGTCTGCACCATGCCTGATGGTAAGCACAGTACAGTCCAGAAACAATGGCGACCACCGAGTGACACACTATTCATCGCTGGTCGCCACTGTCATGCCGGCCTTCAAAAAGCTGAATATGCACAGGCTGATCTCGAAACGAGACCCGCAGAAACAAATCAGTATGACGGGCTTTTTCGCCGTATACATGGTGGTTGCGACCCAGTCAGGCTGTAAAACCCTACCACCCTTTCGCCATTGCCTCGTTCGTTATTCAGCAGGGTGCACCACGTGCAGGTGAGGTTGGCTTAGGTGTCTCAAATCTTATGATGTTATTTGGCACCCCGTACACCCCAAATGTATACTCAGGTTAAGTAACCATATGATCTAAGATGGTATATGCTAAGCCTAAAAGGGCCTGGCTCTTAAGTGCAGTTGTCGGAATACACCAACCGATGCTTGGTGACAGATTTGGAACTTGAGGATGGTAGCTAATTAAAATTGTAATTAAATTTTAAAAAAATCGTGTAACTTCCTCTGAGCACACTTTTTTCATCCCATAATGCGTATGTAACCTTATAAATAAGCAATTCGGCTTCGTGAGACAAGCGCAATTTGTGTTTCCAGAAACACATTTCTAGAAACATTCCAGATATCGTCGCTCGTAAAACAAATCTAAAGCTAGTTTAGAGTTCAAAGTAAGACGTTGTGTATTCATAAAAATATTATCTAGAATATTCTAACGTGTTTAGTCAATCGTGAAATAAAATTCACCACTCATATTCCGAGGAAAATGTTAATACACACACATCTCACACATCAGTAGGTACGTGATATGATTGGGAGAAATATCTTCCGATTTATAGAGGATATTATATCGTAAAAATATACTTTAATAATGACATTAAATTTTGATGGACTATATTCACTTTTTGCTGTTACAATTCATTGATTTTATATATTAAACCAGTAGAAGAGCCATTTCAAATTGAATACATTATTATGTAGATGGCGCCACGACGAATTAGGAACGACTTTATATGGGGATTATATTTATCTATACATATAATAAAAATGGAGTGTCTGTATGTAATTTCTGTAAGAAACTTTCACCAGCAGATAGCGGACATCATACCAAGTAATTTAGTTTATTGTAATTTAAACTAGCTGTTTACTATGGTTTCGCCCGCAGTGTTTTCTCCAAAACGGTTAGACCGATCTTCACGAGACTTTGATGTGCAGATAGCTGACATTATAAAAAGTAATTCAAGCAATTTTAATTGATACTAGCTGTTAACCGTCGCTTTGTCCGCAGTGCTATCTCCGAAACTGATTAACCGATTTTTACGGGACTTTCACCAACAGATAGCGGATATTATAAGAAGTAATTTAGTCTATTTTAATTTAGACTAGCTATTAACCGTGGTTTCGCCCGTTGTGCTATCACCAAAACGGTTAGACCAATTTTCACGAGACTTTTACTAGTAGATAGAGAACCTTATAAAAAGTAATTGAGGTTATTTTATTTTTGACTAGTGTTACCCGCGACTTTTCATGCATGAAATTTAGTTATTAATTTCTTGCAGAACAGACAAGCGTTTATTTTTGGTAAAGTCACAAAATCTTAATTATAATGGCAATATATATTAAACGTAATGTAAATGTAAATCTTTATAATATTATTTTAAGTTATTGTTTCATTAGTGCCTTATACAGTGTAAGTGAGCACTGAGGTAGTTATATGGTGGCTTAAGGTTCCAAATATGTTGCTGATGACAAACCTCATTTGTCACACTGTTTGTATTTATATATCTAATGTACACATGTTACTGTAAGTGGCGTGCGTGTCGTACTTACAATTGTTTTTAAAGAGCATTTCTATAATTGTACATAATCTCACAATTTTATAATTCTTTAAAACGATTTTAAAAACGCGTACGGACCTGCGGGTACAACTAGTTTGTATATATATGTAGGGTGAGGAGCAAGTTCTTGCCTTACATATGTTCTCCGGGTGCCCATTTGTGGGAATAAAGTTGCTTGTTGGGTAACAATTATTTTATTTATTCTGTTACAGTAGTGCTCTTGTGCAATCTAACAGAGTGTTTGAATGCGACTAACAATTGAAGTATTTAATAAATATAATTTTAATTCCACTGTGCTGCTACATAAGAAATAGGCGATATGCAATTTACGTAACCGTACAGTATAAGTACGAATTATGACAAATATTACTAACAAAATACCCACGAGTTTGTCTGCGTTTTTATTAACTTAAAAATAAGTTATATGTTCAGAGAAAAACACAAAAAAAGAAATTGAAAGTAAAGATATACTTTCAACATTTATTTATAAAGAATAATAACCTTTACTCCGATTTTACTTTACTTAATATTTTTATTTACATTTATTTTTCTATTATAATTTTTATATTTTATATTTTTATAACGGTTTATTATATCCAATATTATATTACTATTACTGAGAAAACTCAGAAACCACGAATCCTGAAAGAAAACCCAGAAAATGCAGTCCTCGGGTATGGTCTAAAGTTGGCTAGTTTTCTGTTATATAAAAATGGCAATATAACAAGCAAACCATAATCGTAAAGACCTTCGTTTTTAACCGGAACGAAAAATTGTAAAAGAGCCCATCAGACTTCGTAACTATATAATAATAATCATAAATACAGTGCCACAATAAAATAATCCCAAGGAGGGATGATGTCAGGCAGGCGGACGATTGTAAAAATTAAGCCAAATCATATACCACAACATGACATACACGTTGTACCGACCCTACTTATGTGGGATAAGGGTAAGAAGAATTAACCTTTACTCCGCCTGTCCTGCGCATGCGCACCAAACATCACACATCGCTGAATGCGTAGCGCTTATAAAAATTAAAGTATCTCTAGACTTTAACAACTCCAGATTTAGCTAGTATCTGCCCGCGACTTCATCTGCGTGGAATAGTTACTTTGGGCTAACAAACACGCAACGGAAGCTCTCAAAATGAATAAAAATCCCAATTTCGAAACATTCTTCATTGGTGCTCCGCTCCTATCGGTTTTAGCGTGATGATATATAGCCTATACTTTTCTCGATAAGTAAGATATCTAACACTGAAAGAATTTTTCAAATCAGACTAATAGTTCCTGAGATTAACGCGTTTATCCAAACAAATAAGCTTTATGTGATATATGTAGGTAGATTTATATAATGTAATATTTTTATAAGTAGTTTTAAGCTGTCATGTACCTGCCTCTCTCCGATTATAGGCGTCTTGCAGTACGCTTGTGTTTCATTAAGCTCCCTAAAATCTAACGTTTTGGACATTCATATAACTTTATAATATTAGTATACTCATAGATAACTACTGTTCTCTCATACTTACCTCGAGCTCTCATTCTAATTACAATAACTTTTGATAGTGAAAAATTCTTTTTTTTTCGAACTGGCTACGCTATTGACCAAGCAAAGTCTTAAGAGCTTCACCGGACTACGTGAAAAATTCTCTGATCACTCTGATTATCCATTACCACGGCTCACTGCAACAAAAAACGTTTGATTTTATTGACTAGTAATGTAATGGCTTCGCATGCCTTTCTTATGAAGTAATTATTATCGACTCTTTATTTTATACTTACATATGTAAAAGATAAACTGACACAGTGAAGGAAAAATAACCAACTTTCATACAAACTGCTATCATCTTTTTTACCAAATAAATAATATAGTGGACGTTACTTTGCAGTTCCACCTGGAATTTATTGGCAGCTACTACGTCTCACTGTAACAAAAAATGTTAGATTTTAGTTACGCTAGGTGTACTGTATATTGACCTAGCAAGGTCTTAATAGCTTCACCGGACTACTAAGGCGAGCGGTTAAGGCAGCGACGGACAACGCGCAGCACGAATTAGCAGTTTGTCCCGCCTGGGACGTGCCACGTCGCGAGCTCGTCGCGGCCATAGGCCCGGATCTCTCGCTCTCGACTGTCGTCTGTAAGATGGTTGAGAGCGAGACTGGGTGGAACTCCGTCGCTTCATACTGCGAGGCAGTTATGCTCTCTAAGGAGGCGGCGGAGAGGGAGAGGGAGCAGACCACCAGGCTCATCTCCCGCGACCGATGAACACGGCGGCGACGGGTCGGAGACGATCTAATGCCGCCGTAAAGGGCCTGCGGGCGACGTGACGCGGGTACGTCCGTCGCCCTGCACTATAGCAGGCCCACGTGGTTACCGGTACCGTGGTACCGTGAGACTTCTACAGTTCGTCGGAGGGGGGTTTAATACCCGCCTCTCTCTGAGGGGTCTACTATCTTGACCCACTCAGGCCGCAGAAGAGGCCCCTTATGAGGAGCCAGCACCTGCCGGGTGAGCAGACGCAGTACCGTAGGCAGTTTCTGCTCCCCGGCCAAATAGGTGTAAAAAAAAAATGCGAATCTAGGCCCCTACAGGCTTATTCTGAGATTTACCTGATGCGCAGCACGAATTTGTAGTTTGTCCCGTCTGGGACGTGCCACGTCGCGAGCCCGTCGCGGCCAAAGCCCCGGATCTCTCGCTCTCGACTGTCGTCTGTAAGATGGTTGAGAGCGAGACTGGGTGGAACTCCGTCGCTTCATACTGCGAGGCAGTTATGCTCTCTAAGGAGGTGGCGGAGAGGGAGAGGGAGCAGACCACCAGGCTCATCACCCACGGCCGATGAACACGGCGGCGACGGATCGGAGACGATCTAATGCCGCCGTAAATGGCCTGCGGGCGACGTGACGGGGGCACGTCCGTCGCCCTGCACTATAGCAGGCCCACGTGGTTGAGGAGCATTGTACCGTGCGACTCCTACAGTTCGTCGGAGGGGGGTTTAACACCCGCCCCTCCCTGAGGGGTCTACTATCTTGACCCACTCAGACCGCAGAAGGGGCCCCTTATGAGGAGCCACCACCTGCCGGGTGAGCAGACGCAGTGCTGTAGGCAGTTCCTGCTCCCCGGCCAAATAGGTGTATAAAAAAAAAGCTAATCTAGGCCCTTACAGGCTTATTCTGAGATTTACCTGAATGCAAGCCGATTCTCAACTTTAGCTGGTCCATTGGCCTATGTCGGATGCGAAATTTCCTTACAGCGTCCAGGAGAGCGAGTGCCATACGTGCCACCTCACATGCATGCCGGGTTCCATTCCTCTCTGGTAGCCCCGAGACAACCATGTACGCATCTCCTATTGTTTCTACCTGTATAACAGAAATTTGGTATTAGAGGTTTGATTCTATTTTAAAAAGTAATCACAGCTTAAAAAATATAAAATAACTAGGTGATGCAAGATTTCGTAATAAATAACAGAAAATCATTTTGTGTAGTGAAAACTTTTTGAGGCGCGTAGGAGATAAACTTATAATTTCGCGTGATGACATGGTAGTAAGTGTGACCGGCAGTATTGTGCTTATGCGGCTAGCATCAAACTAGCAACGCGTGGTATAGCGGCCTGTTTACATGTAATATTGATATTTTGCAGCTCCTCATAAGTTCGATTGATTAATAAACTTTTGAAAAATGTATATAATTATTGCTCCGTATGCCGATACATGTGAAAACCAGACTAATATGAATAATTTCAAAATATAATTTCCATTTATTCCATTTTCACTTTTATCGGTAGTTTTTATGACTGTCCCAACTTTTGTTTATATTTGACTCTGTAATCCATTTATGTGTTATGCGACAAAATAGAAAAAGCTTAAATCTCAAGAAATATCGATCTTAGAGTTTTGTTTCATAAGATTTTTTGTAGAAAATTAAATTTCCTACATACTCGTATGCCTTACCAACACTTTTCCTGTAGGTTCGGTCATTAATAGAATAACTGCTGCAAATATAATTGAGGTGGTCGTAAATCACCTCTATCCGCAATATTTGTGTGATGTGTTCTATAAACACAAGTTCTTTCTTTTAATCGAAGTACTCAGTATTTGGCTCTCGAACAACCAAGAAATATTGAATATATACATTGATAAAGCCACTCAATCTGTATTACCATCTTATTAGATTCTGTCGTGTCAATATTCCAATTAAACCCTATCAATCAAAGTATATTCGGTGACCGTTCCGATCCGAGTCTGTGATATTACTGTTCGTTAATAAATTTGTATTGAAGATGCATTGATTGCATGGGTGATAACTTCGATTAATACAAATAAAAAATACATGAAAAAAATTCGTTTAAATTTTTTCATACAAAACGGCAATTCCTTATGAGGAGCCACCACCTGCCGGGTGAGCAGACGCAGTGCTGTAGGCAGTTCCTGCTCCCCGGCCAAATAGGTGTATAAAAAAAAAGCTAATCTAGGCCCTTACAGGCTTATTCTGAGACTTACCTGAATGCAAGCCGATTCTCAACTTTAGCTGGTCCATTGGCCTATGTCGGATGCGAAATTTCCTCACAGCGTCCAGGAGAGCGAGTGCCATACGTGCCACCTCACAAGCATGCCGGGTTCCATTCCTCTCTGGTAGCCCCGAGACAACCATGTACGCATCTCCTATTGTTTCTACCTGTATAACAGAAACTTAGTCTTAGAGTTTTCATTTTATTTAAAAAAAGAATCACAGCTTGAAAAATATAAAATAACTAGGTGATGCAAGATTTCGTAATAAATAACAGAAAATCATTTTGTGTAGTGAAAACTTTTTGAGGCGCGTAGGAGATAAACTTTTAATTTCGCGTGATGACATGGTAGTAAGCGTGACCGGCAGTATTGTGCTTATGCGGCTAGCATCAAACTAGCAACGCGTGGTATAGCGGCCTGTTTACATGTAATATTGATATTTTGCAGCTCCTCATACGTTTGATTGATTAATAAACTTTTGAAAAATGTATATAATTATTGCTCCGTATGCCGATAGATGTGAAAACCAGACTAATATGAATAATTTCAAAATATAATTTCCATTTATTCCATTTTCACTTTTATCGGTAGTTTTTATGACTGTCCCAACTTTTGTTTATATTTGACTCTGTAATCCATTTATGTGTTATGCGACAAAATAGAAAAAGCTTAAATCTCAAGAAATATCGATCTTAGAGTTTTGTTTCATAAGATTTTTTGTAGAAAATTAAATTTCCTACATACTCGTATGCCTTACCAACACTTTTCCTGTAGGTTCGGTCATTAATAGAATAACTGCTGCGAATATAATTGAGGTGGTCGTAAATCACCTCTATCCGCAATATTTGTGTGATGTGTTCTATAAACACAAGTTCTTTCTTTTAATCGAAGTACTCAGTATTTGGCTCTCGAACAACCAAGAAATATTGAATATATACATTGATAAAGCCACTCAATCTGTATTACCATCTTATTAGATTCTGTCGTGTCAATATTCCAATTAAACCCTATCAATCAAAGTATATTCGGTGACCGTTCCGATCCGAGTCTGTGATATTACTGTTCGTTAATAAATTTGTATTCCTTATTTAAGTCTCGCAGCTGTGGCGGGCCGATAAACGTATTCCATGCGTGCGGCCCGCAGAAGATCGAAAACAGCTCGACCGAGACCCCTAGGATGCGCCCGTTTGATGAATAAGGCACATCGTTTCGTTCTTTTGTAATTAGTCCTATTCACCGTGGCATTAACTTATATTTATTACATCCTCCACAGTTTAAAACAATCGAACGATCGAATCGAATCGAACATATCGAACGATATGATAAGATAAAGTGCCATCGAGTTATATATAAAAGTTATATGTAAGTTATATATAATAAAAAAAAAGTTTACGTGGGTTCCTATATGCAAAATCTTCTCACGCTCTGGGAGAGTATAGAGTTAATATTAAGGGTTCGAATTTTTAGGCATTTTTCTTGCATATTTCCATATTAAGTTTCGGAGCCGAAAAATAAAATAGTCGTTTAAAACGAGCACTTTAATACATACATATCGTTATATGGTTTCCCTATAATTTGGAGAATTTCTTACGAATGTTTTATATGTACATTATATGTATGTAATATTTGTAGAAAATATAATAGAAAAAATGAGATGTGTTGTATTATAGCAAAAAAACGAACAAAAACGATGTAGTACAAAATTGCGATATTTAAAAAGGTATACAGAAAGGTCCGAAATTGTAAGTATATACATATCTCACTGCAGAAACCATCAGAGTTTCACAAAGATAACGTATAGTGTCATATCTTATAAGGATTCAAACGGAGATGAAGTCCCGGGCGACCGTTAGTTATAACTAATTGGACAAATAACTATTTAGACGTAGTACCAAACACGAGCTACTTTAAAACACAAGGGTCAAACTTGTGACATACAAACTTTATCCAAGTATTATATAGTATTGTATAGTATTATTAGATATATTTAAATTAACTATCTAATAGGGATAAAGACTCGTAGGCATATCTGTAACTCATATTAAAAAAAAATATACAGAGATAGACAGAGAGAGAGGCTTGATAGATCAAATCAAAGAGACCTCCTCGAGAGGCAATCGTCCCGTACTGCGTTATTAATGACAGAGATCTATATAAATAAAATAATAAAGATCTGTCGTTATGTGCGCAACACTGAAATACTACTATATAAATTTCTAGACGCTTGGTACTTATCTTTGTTTATATAGATTTGAGACATATACTTTTGATTTAGACTTACGGCTTTAGATTTTAGATTTAGCCTTAGACTTTAGACTTAGACTTGAGAAGGTGGATTAAGAAGGAAAATACCCTAAACCTTGATATTAGCTTTCAAGTACAACTACCGGAACACACCGACAGATGCTTGACTACAGATATTCAATCTGAAAGTGGTAACTAGCCAGGAAGACTTAGAAAAAAATGTAATGACGATGTTTTCCTTAACTGGAAGCTCTGACTCAGTTGCAAGGATTCGAACCTACGTCCATCGACGCTGTGTCCGAACACGCTATCATATAAACCATCACTGCTACAAACGACGTTTCTTCGTCACTTTATTCACTTTTTGCTGTTAAAACTCATTGAAGTATATTAAACCAGTAGGGGAGCCATTTCAATTTAAACATATTATGATGTAGATGGCGCTATGACGAATTAGAAACGACTTTATATGGGGATTATATTTATTTGTATATATATGTAGGGTGAGGAACAAGGTCTTGCCTTACATATGTTCACCGGGTGCCCGTTTGTGGGAATAAAGTTGCTTGTTGGGTCACAATTATTTTATTTATTATTTTGTTAAAGTAGTGCTCTTGTGCAATCTAACTAATAAATATAATTTTAATTCCACTGTGCTGCTACATAAGAAATAGGCGATATGCAATTTACGTAACCGTACAGTATAGTACGAATTATGACAAATATTACTGACTACCAGATACCCACGAATTTGTCTGCGTTTTTATTAACTTAAAAATAAGTTATATGTTCAGAGAAAAAACACAAAAAAGAAATTGAAAGTAAAGATATAGTTTACTTTCAAAATTTATTTATAAAGAATATTAACCTTTACTCCGCTTTTACTTAATATTTTTATTTACATTTATTTTTCTATTATAATTTTCTTATTTTATATTTTTATAACTTTTTATTATATCTAATATTATATTACTATTACTGAGAAAACTCTGAAACCACGAATCCTGAAAGAAAACCTAGAAAATGCAGTCCTCGGGTCATACCATAGGTCTAAAGTTGGCTAGTTTTCTGTTACATAAAAATGGTAATATAACAAGCAAACCACAATCGTGAAGACCTTCGTTTTTAACCGGAACGAAAAATTGTAAAAGAGCCCATCAGACTTCGTAACTATATAATAATAATCATAAATACAGTGGTACAATAAAATAATCCCAAGGAGGGTTGATGTCAGGCAGGCGGCCGATTGTAAAAATTAAACCTAAATCATATACCACAACATGACATACACGTTGTACCTACTTATGTGGGATAAGGGTAAGAAGAAGAATTAACCTTTACTCCGCCTGTCCTGCGCATGCGCACCAAACATCACACATCGCTGAATACGTAGCTCTTATAAAAATTAAAGTATCTCTAGACTTTAATAACTTTATAATAAGCTAGCATCTGCCCGCGACTTCATCTGCGTGGAATAGTTACTTTGGGCTAAGTAACACGCAACGGAAGCTCTCAAAAGGAAAAAAAAATCCCAATTTTGAGACATTCTTCATTGGTGCTCCGCTTCTATCGGTTTTAGCGTGATGATATATAGCCTCTATTCTTCTCGATAAGTAAGCTATCTAACACTGAAATAATTTTTCAAATCGGACCAATAGTTCCTGAGATTAGCGCGTTCAACCAAACAAATAAGCTTTATAATATTAGTATACTTATAGATAACTACTGTTCTCTCATACTTACCTCGAGCTCTCATTTTAATTACAATAACTTTTGATAGATTGGTCCGATTTTAATGAAACAAAGACTAAACCACTCTCGAGGAAATGCGTTATGATTTTATTGTTCAGGTTGAGATTTGAAAAATATTTCAGAGTTAGATAGCTCATTTATCAAAGAAAGCTATAAGCTATGTATCATCACGCTAATACTAATAGGAGCGGAGCACCAATGAAGAATGTTTCAAAATCGTGTTTTTTTTTTATCTTTTGAGAGCTTCCACTGCGTGTTAGTTAGCCCGAAATAACTATTCCACGCGGACGAATTCGCGGGAACATCTAGTGTTATATATGGAGATAAAAGTAAACGGTCTATTTTACGCATTCCGAGCCTTATTATTACGCTGTCTAATTTAGGCCCATTTTTTTCGAACTGACTACTGTATATTGACCTAGCAAGGTCTTAATAGCTTCACCGGACTACTAAGGCGAGCGGTTAAGGCAGCGACGGACAATGCGCAGCACGAATTTGTAGTTTGTCCCGTCTGGGACGTGCCACGTCGCGAGCCCGTCGCGGCCAAAGCCCCGGATCTCTCGCTCTCGACTGTCGTCTGTAAGATGGTTGAGAGCGAGACTGGGTGGAACTCCGTCGCTTCATACTGCGAGGCAGTTATGCTCTCTAAGGAGGTGGCGGAGAGGGAGAGGGAGCAGACCACCAGGCTCATCACCCACGGCCGATGAACACGGCGGCGACGGATCGGAGACGATCTAATGCCGCCGTAAATGGCCTGCGGGCGACGTGACGGGGGCACGTCCGTCGCCCTGCACTATAGCAGGCCCACGTGGTTGAGGAGCATTGTACCGTGCGACTCCTACAGTTCGTCGGAGGGGGGTTTAACACCCGCCCCTCCCTGAGGGGTCTACTATCTTGACCCACTCAGACCGCAGAAGGGGCCCCTTATGAGGAGCCACCACCTGCCGGGTGAGCAGACGCAGTGCTGTAGGCAGTTCCTGCTCCCCGGCCAAATAGGTGTATAAAAAAAAAGCTAATCTAGGCCCTTACAGGCTTATTCTGAGACTTACCTGAATGCAAGCCGATTCTCAACTTTAGCTGGTCCATTGGCCTATGTCGGATGCGAAATTTCCTCACAGCGTCCAGGAGAGCGAGTGCCATACGTGCCACCTCACAAGCATGCCGGGTTCCATTCCTCTCTGGTAGCCCCGAGACAACCATGTACGCATCTCCTATTGTTTCTACCTGTATAACAGAAACTTAGTCTTAGAGTTTTCATTTTATTTAAAAAAAGAATCACAGCTTGAAAAATATAAAATAACTAGGTGATGCAAGATTTCGTAATAAATAACAGAAAATCATTTTGTGTAGTGAAAACTTTTTGAGGCGCGTAGGAGATAAACTTTTAATTTCGCGTGATGACATGGTAGTAAGCGTGACCGGCAGTGTACACATATTGTAAATTGATGAATAATTTTGTATATTTTCAATGTGTGTGCAATAAAGAGTTTTATTATTATTATATAATTGTGTGTAATATTTGGGGTATTCCACTTACAACGGTTCGATTATCGGTAGTTTTTATGACTGTCCCAACTTTTGTTTATATTTGACTCTGTAATCCATTTATGTGTTATGCGACAAAATAGAAAAAGCTTAAATCTCAAGAAATATCGATCTTAGAGTTTTGTTTCATAAGATTTTTTGTAGAAAATTAAATTTCCTACATACTCGTATGCCTTACCAACACTTTTCCTGTAGGTTCGGTCATTAATAGAATAACTGCTGCAAATATAATTGAGGTGGTCGTAAATCACCTCTATCCGCAATATTTGTGTGATGTGTTCTATAAACACAAGTTCTTTCTTTTAAACGATGTACTCAGTATTTGGCTCTCGAACAACCAAGAAATATTGAATATATATATTGATAAAGCCACTCAATCTGTATTATCATCTTATTAGACTCTGTCTTGTCAATATTTCGATTAAACCCTATCAATCAAAATCGACTCGGTGACCGTTCCGATCCGAGTCCGTGATAATACTGTTCGTTAATAAATTTGTATTCCTTATTTAAGTCTCGCAGCTGTGGCGGGCCGATAAACATATTCCATGCGTGCGGCCCGCAGAAGATCGAAAACAGCTCGACCGAGACCCCTAGGATGCGCCCGTTTGATGAATAAGGCACATCGTTTCGTTCTTTTGTAATTAGTCCTATTCACCGTGGCATTAACTTATATTTATTACATCCTCCACAGTTTAAAACAATCGAACGATCGAATCGAATCGAACATATCGAACGATATGATAAGATAATGTGCCATCGAGTTATAATAATAAAAAAAAAGTTTACGTGGGTTCCTATATGCGAAATCTTCTCACGCTCTGGGAGAGTATAGAGATATATATTAAGGGTTCAAATTTTTAGGCATTTTTCTTGCATATTTCCATATTAAGTTTCGGAGCCGAAAAATAAAATAGTCGTTTAAAACGAGCACTTTAATACATACATATCGTTATATGGTTTCCCTATAATTTGGAGAATTTCTTACGAATGTTTTATATGTACATTATATGTATGTAATATTTGTAGAAAATATAATAGAAAAAATGAGATGTGTTGTATTATAGCAAAAAAACGAACAAAAACGATGTAGTACAAAATTGCGATATTTAAAAAGGTATACAGAAAGGTCCGAAATTGTAAGTATATACATATCTCACTGCAGAAACCATCAGAGTTTCACAAAGATAACGTATAGTGTCATATCTTATAAGGATTCAAACGGAGATGAAGTCCCGGGCGACCGTTAGTTATAACTAATTGGACAAATAACTATTTAGACGTAGTACCAAACACGAGCTACTTTAAAACACAAGGGTCAAACTTGTGACATACAAACTTTATCCAAGTATTATATAGTATTGTATAGTATTATTAGATATATTTAAATTAACTATCTAATAGGGATAAAGACTCGTAGGCATATCTGTAACTCATATTAAAAAAAAATATACAGAGATAGACAGACAGAGAGGCTTGATAGATCAAATCAAAGAGACCTCCTCGAGAGGCAATCGTCCCGTACTGCGTTATTAATGACAGAGATCTATATAAATAAAATAATAAAGATCTGTCGTTATGTGCGCAACACTGAAATACTACTATATAAATTTCTAGACGCTTGGTACTTATCTTTGTTTATATAGATTTGAGACATATACTTTTGATTTAGACTTACGGCTTTAGATTTTAGATTTAGCCTTAGACTTTAGACTTAGACTTGAGAAGGTGGATTAAGAAGGAAAATACCCTAAACCTTGATATTAGCTTTCAAGTACAACTACCGGAACACACCGACAGATGCTTGACTACAGATATTCAATCTGAAAGTGGTAACTAGCCAGGAAGACTTAGAAAAAAATGTAATGACGATGTTTTCCTTAACTGGAAGCTCTGACTCAGTTGCAAGGATTCGAACCTACGTCCATCGACGCTGTGTCCGAACACGCTATCATATAAACCATCACTGCTACAAACGACGTTTCTTCGTTACTATAGTTTCTTATAATATAAAGTAATTAAGGTTTTAAGCAACTTTGGTTATTATAAGTAGTAGTTTAACTTTATGTGTTTTCTTGCCGTAGAGAAGTAAGGCATTATTATGGTTCTTATGTACTTCCTTTTGCAAGTAAGTAATAAAAATATTGAAACGTACAAATTGCAATATAGATATTGGTAGTCACGCTATGACTGGTTTCAGCATGAATGGGTCGGCTCGCCCGGAGTAGTACCACCCTCTCACAGAAACGCCGACGTGAAGTAATGCTTGCGTTGTTGCGTTTCGTTCGGTCAGTGCGAACGCCGGAGGCCCACCTCCTCCCTGCCTCCCCCCCCAAACACAGACTGGCAACGCACTTACGATATCCCTGGTGTTGCTAGTGTCTATGGGCACTATGTGATCATTTAACATTAGGTGACACACCAGTTTGATTGCCACTTATGACATGAAAAATTTACTTATATGAAAGTTTTTTTTTATTTCCATTTATTATTAAGCAAAAGAAATATAATAAAGGCTTATGTTAAAAGAGAAAATCTATGGACATATTTAACAATGTTGTGACCAAGAAAGCGTATTCTTTGTAGTTTTAGAACACGTGCTAGTGGCGGGCAGGATGCCGTCTAAGCTATTATTTTAAGAGATAAAATCACTGTTTGTTAAATACGCTATATATTTTAGAAACGTAAAAAAATACTTTTACTTTATAATATGAAGAATCTTTAATATTATAGCAGATAAAAGTTAGGACATATTTATAGTATCTCCTTAAGCGATGATGTTTTAGAGTTTAGAGGCACGAAGTAGGTTCGATTGCTTGCGAATGAGTTTTCGGTAATCGTCTGATGAAACCATAGCACGGTATTTAGTAAATGGTAGAGCTACGCTGAAGCTCTTACTGGTTTCAGCATGAATGGGTCGGCTCGCCACCGGTACTACCACTCCACCCACAGAAACACCCATGTGAAGTCACAATGCTTGCATTGTTGCGTTTCGTTCGCTCAGTGAGAGCGACAGAGTTTCACCGGTCTAGTGGTTTGACTGGTGAAATATTACTTCGATGTCCGAAAGTTGCCGAATCCCGGCATATACCAACGAATTTTTCGAAATTCGCGTGCATTGTAAACTGGTAACACTATCGGCTGACGGTGAAAGAAAACATCGAAACCTGAACCTGAAAAATGTTCTCGTATTACTACCGTATATGATAAAACATAAAACTTGTGTATTTCTCAGAGTTTGTAATCGCCAATATGTCGTGGGATGACGTGGTGATTGTGCCCATACCTTCCTTTGGGATGTGGCCTATGACCCTGCTGTGGGTATCTCTCAGGCTGATGATGATGAAAACATAAATATATGTGTATATGTATAAGACGGAGGTACTGACCTTATACACATCATAGTTCTCCACAATGGAATCGAAGCAAGTGTACAAGTCATTCAATAGATCGACAACTTGCATTGGAGTCGACGAGGCGGACAAAGCAGTGAAGCCAACGATATCAGAGAAGTAAATGGTGACTTGTTCAAACGTCTCAGCGACTACTGACTGTCCGTGGATGAGTTGAGAGGCGACTGACCTGGTGTAAAAGAGTTTAAAAAAATTTAAACAAGCCTTATAGTCCAAAGTTCAGATAAATTTACTATGAAAAATTCTATAAATGTTTAGTTATTTGGATTCTGTTATTGAGTTAACTGTTATTTCTGTCACAACAGCTTCAAGAGTTGATCATAAGAGTTAATCGAAAAAAAGTGTTTCAGTTCAATTCCAACAACCTTTTCATCAGATTTAGGTTATATTAGGAACCCTAATTACTAATAATCGTCTAATGGTCGAAATTAGGTCATACTCCAGTATTTTTTTAATGGCCAATATAACAAAAAGATTAACATATTTCAACAAAAAAAAAAAATATTGATAGTATCAAAGTTCGTCAATATTTGGTAAACAAAAAAAGTATCGATTGAAAAACAGAGGATGTACTTAAAAATGTATTTAAATGTTTTCTCTCTACCTATTTACTCGTATCTACTGGGTGTTAGATTAGACGCCAGTAATATTTTCAGGACAATCATTAGTCGTTTCTGGTTCTAAATAAATTAAAAAATAGGTGCTTAATATTTGACCTAATTATCTCGAGAAAAGTAAAACTGAGTTTCGCTCAACATCAGCTCATTTACGCAAAAAGCACGGTGAACACCGCATACAATGTGCGCCGCCCTTTTGCCGCGCAGTCCGGGACGCGTCCCGCACCTCGGCCCGCACCCCGCTTGACATTGTTCGACCGTGTGGCATTCCGACAATAAGCAATTACGTAATGATTAACCTTGAAAAGTGCTCTTTCAAATCTGTTCATTGAGCCTAGGTGTTTTAGAACAAACTTTAACTAAGGTTCTCTTTGTTGTTTATTAGTATTTGTTTCAATATTATTATTTTATATGTTAAAAGTGACCATGAACTACCACACGATTGGACGATGTTAACCTTTGAATAGTCACCGGGTATAGAAGATATAAGAATATTTAAATCATCATATCACTATAACTCAAAGGCACCAAGTTGTTATTTTGATTGGTATACCACCACAAGCTGTAAAGTTTTAGAGTCTAATATACCTTTGACAAATATTCTGCAAAATATATCATAACTTCTACCTGAACTCTATTGTATATAAAAGTATTTGCAAATTAAGACTCACTTTGGTAATAATTGATACAAAAGCTCCTCACATTTCTTCTTCTCTTCTAAATAATCTTGAGTTCTCTCACTGACTAAAGACTCTAAATTATTAGCATATTGTTCCATACGTGACAGTAAATTATCTAATATGTTGCTGCTTTCTTGACTTCTGTGAAAAATAACATTTTTTAATATGAATAGAAAAGGAGGTCGTAAATTCTAAAATGGTTAATAAGATGAACCTTTGTGGAAAGTAGAACGGAAACACATGAGATTCCTTATGCATATTTCATGCAATTAAAAGTATAAGGTGAGCTCTCGTTTATATGAGATGGAAATTTTAAAACCGTATTTACGCTCAGCTGAAACCATTTTCGTTGAACCGAGCATTTCTAAAATAATGTTGAATTCCTTTGTAACACCGAGATGTCTACCATAAATATTTTTATGTTATAAAACAGAATGAAGTTCATATTATATTAGTCACTGTAAGCTATTGGTAAGTAAGATAAACCACCAAATGATACCGCAGTCTTGAATTCAATTATTGAGCTAAATTGGAGGACTTCTATAAATCCAGTCCTAAGGACTGAATTCGATCAGTTCGTGGATCAGTATATATTGTCAACTACACTCTTTGAGCCAGAAGGCATTGCTGCCTCGCGGCAGAAATAGGTGCAACAGTGATGGTCGAGGGGTCGAACTTGCACAGGTTTTCAGTAACACTTCGGGAATTTTTAGCGGTATCTTAGTTTGAGATGTACTATAGTAGATTTTATATTTTACTTATAATCCTGTATTACTTGACTCTATATTTTGCAATATTGGTAATGTTTTATGTAATATAGTTTGGTTATTGTGCACCAGTAAAGAGGATGGGAAAAATACCACGGAGCCTGAATTCTGACATGCCACTGAAACTTTCTAGAAAGTTGTAACAAAGGATTCATCATGTTACCAAAACATTGAAATTATCACAGGAGACTTGAAATATTTATTACCTACTTGACAATGACATTCATATATTAGAAGATTGGTTGCCAAAAATAAAATAAAACGTAACGCTATGATAAATGATCTAAACATTGTGTAATATTCTATCATCTTTAAACTTATATACTACTTAAATATACTAGAAATCTAAAATTACACTGAAGAATCTTTTTAGTCTTAATGGAGCTAAGATTATTCTTATAAAGGCAGTATTTTTTTTAATAATTTCTACAAGAGAATCAACTTCGATTTGTACGTTTGAAAGTTTTCGCTGTCCAACTAATTATGCTTTCTCATATCAAAACCATTGTTGATTTTGATCATAATTGGAATACCGTTAATTAATACATGTTCCGTTTTATACCGAACTATTAGCTAATTAACTATATATCCACAAAACGAAAAATATTATATCTAACAAAACGAATTTTCTGGTAAAAGACAACGCACAACATTTAAAAACTAAAGATACAACGTGTAAATAAATATTACTTGTTAAGTCGTCGTATGGTTCCTTTTAAATGTGCAAAGTCTGGTCGTTCAGTAGGATCTTCGCTCCAACATCTGCGCATGAGTTCCGTGGCTTCATCCACTTCGCACGACCTGTGGTGCGAAGTGTTAGGTCTAATCCCACTCGATATTACAGCTTCGATGACATCTAAGAGATGAGAATTCATTTCAAATTTTACAATAAGTAACTTGGAGATGATAAATCAACGCAAATGTGCGTGTTTCTCAGGATTTGAGAATGTATTTTTAATAAGGATGATCATGATTCAGTCACAACAAAGTAAGTTGACTGAGAAATCAATAATTCATCGGCAAATGCCACTGACATCTTTACAACATTAACAGCAGCGGGGTATATATACACAGAATGATTTTATCAAATAAGATAAGTACAGAGGATTACATTTCCTCTCATCAATAGCTGATAATCCCATATGATTGGTTTTGTGTTCATTCACTGATAATATCCTCTTATAAATACATTTTCAAGATTATTCGAGTGCATCCTACCTTTAGGCGATAAATCTATTCCGGGTCCAAGCCAGAACACTCCTTGCCGGTTCACAATCTCATGCATAATGATCCCGAAAGAATAGACATCGCCTTTTTGAGTCCCTTCTGGTGGAGGTTCTGTCAAGCGAAGGAGCTCCGGTGATGTCCATAAAAGACCTGAATAAAATATCTATTTATATGAAATTTTCTTAGAATAGAAGGAACGCCATCATTAGCATGACTTAAAAGCAAGGCTGTAGCTAGAGTTGAATTTGAGGTAGCAGGCAGCATTGGCTACAGGTAGGTCGGAAGTAAAAAAAATATCATAATTGATCTGCCCTCGAATGTCACAAACTATGGTATGTTCGGAAAAGAGATACCTATCGCTACAATTTTATAATCTCAAACTATGAACAAACAATTTAATTATAATCGTTTATCTTATTTTTTGGTATTTTTAAGGTAGGGCCTTGTGATTTCAAGGTAGGACATTGCCCCACAATGCCCACCCTCAGCTACGGCCGTGCTTAAAGGTCACGCAACTGGAATCACATTTCTTCATGAATGTATTGAGGTAATTTCCTTGCCAAGTTTCTGAACCTTAAGGATAATTTTAACACTGCCGGGAAAATAACCTATTACTAAACTGAAGCTGTCTGTGCAATATTGAACGAGTAAACTGCGTCTTTGAAATCGTAATAAGTTAAAGTCTTCACGGGTTATGTATTATTAAAACATATATCGTGTAAACTAAGAAATAATAAGAGTAAGAACCCATCTTTACTATTCTCTAGTATTATTCCGTCAAATATTAACTGTCAAGAAGAAATTTAAAAAATAACGTAGAAAAATAGGAGTATAAGGTTCGCCAAACAACGAGATATACTCGAAATTAGTAATTTATTTTACTTTTAAGTAAAAAACAAAAGTTTATACGACTTAAAAATTATGAACATTTCAAATGTATATTTCCCAAAGAGTCCAGAACTCGCAAAGTTAATTATAAAGGTTAAATAGAATTAAAACTTTTGCAACGGAGAATTTTACAAAAGTTTTAATAAAGTTGCTACTTTGGAAGAGTCTTCTTTTTATAGTTAATTATTTTATTTATCTATCTATTTATTTTCTACCTACTGGAGATATAGTAGAATGCAATTTCTCTCATCCACACGAACATCTACTTTTTAAAGTTGTTAAAACGCATCAGCACCAGATTTTTTTAATGATACGTTACCTATTATTAAACTAAGTGCTAGATAAATTTAACATAAAAATATATGACTCTACGGTTTCTATATTACAAAGGCAAATGAGATCTCAATGTACTTTGTCTTAGTATTCAATTGTTAATTGAGACCTACTCCATGAAAAAAAAGTACAATTTAGTAAAGGTTAGGATTATATTTTTGATGAATTCTTTAACTGTAATAAGAAGGCAATGTAAACTCCTGGTTGTTCTTTATTAACCTTTTGTATATGTACTACTGAATCCCAATACGGCCCTACTACGGTTTCTACATTACAAATGAGATCTCAATGTACTTTGTCTTAGTATTCAATTCGATTGAGACCTACTTACTCCATGAAAAAAAAAGTACAAATTGGTAAAGGTTAGGATTGTATTTTTCATGAATTCTTTAACTGTAATAAGAAGGTAATGTAAACTCCTGGTTGTTCTTTATTAACCTTGTCTTAGTATTCAATTGTTAATTGAGACCTACTCCATGAAAAAAAAGTACAATTTAGTAAAGGTTAGGATTATATTTTTGATGAATTCTTTAACTGTAATAAGAAGGCAATGTAAACTCCTGGTTGTTCTTTATTAACCTTTTGTATATGTACTACTGAATCCCAATTTTCTTTTCCTCTTTCTTCTGTATAGTATATCCAAGACTTTTAAAACCATTACGCGAGTTTACATCATAAATAACTTCTCCATCAACAAGATATTGACTATGTAATTATTATAGCTTTCTACGTACGTGTCCAATAACTGTGAGCCCTCGAATCTTTCTCCGAAGTTCGCAACGCGTGGAGTCCGAAGTCTGTGATTTTCAATACAAATCGTGAATCGACGACGCAGTTACTCGACTTCAAAGCCCCGTGGGATCTGATATCTGATCCGTGCAAATAATGCATTCCCTATAGGTATAAATAAAAATAAATTAATTGCATGAAAATGGCGTTGAACTGTGTGTATAATGGCTTGCAAAATTATTATTAAATGAATTTAGAAGATCGACTTATAAAACAAGAACACTGCATCTTTATGTTTGTTTTCTTTGCATGTGAGTTAAATTTATGTATGATATGTAATAATTCAAATTTTAGAAAGAATATACGTTTTTTTAGATTATATACGAGATAAAGCTGACCAGGTATTACGACCTTGTAAAGGAATTGACTAAAAACGATTATATATCTAGTCTATATGCCGTAGAAGTGGGAGCGAGAGGTATACCAGCAAAATATCTCTATTACCTGCTGAAAGACCTCGGTCTTTCCAGAACTGCAGCGAGATCTATACTAGAGAGACCCTCTAATGCCAAATAAGTAGCTTCATACCAGATTTCGATAGGCAGGGAGAAAAACACGAGTAGTTAAGGTGAGTGTTAATGTACATTGGAAAGGGGCCCCTTTACCTACACCCGTGTCACAAGTCTCGGGAACTACTTGGAGTTTCTCTCGCTGCCACGCGATGGACCCAGCACATGGTGAATCCATAGTATGCTAAGAAGTACGTCTCTAGTGATAAGATTGAAATTCGGTAAAATAATTATATTACAATTTTACAAACTCTAGTTGCATCAAACACAAATGGTCAGTCTTGGCTTGTTAATAATCTAAAATAACGCATAAAACTAAATCAGTTAGAGTTAAATTAAATTAAAAAAAACTACCTTTACAATGTCGTGCATAAGGCTGACTTTAAACATCCAGTCCAACTTTATGGACTCGTTCTCCAATATATCTTGAAGTGAACCTTTCGGGCAATATTCTGTCAGAACGCAACAATGTGGAGGATCGACACAGGCACCGAAGAAACGTGCCAAATGATCATGTTCCAGATCTTTCATCTTCTTAAGTTCTAGCAATAGAGGTCTGGTAAGGTCGATGCGCTGCTTGTCAACTTTCTTGATCGCCACACGACAACCTTTGTACAAGCCACATGGAGCGTAGACTTGGCGGTCACCAGGTAAGGACGTAGCTTCATCAGAGAATGTTGTCTGAAAAGAACACTACACTTAACTATATTACATTGAATAAAAGCGCTAAGACGCAGATGTTTTACCAGTCTTTATATATTATGCATTTATTCTTCTGTCCGTGTGTATGTGACTGAACTCCTCTTAAATAGCTGGACATATTTTGATGATTTTTTTTTTTAAGTGTTCACAATTGGACCCAGTGGGTGGCGTTGCGATTGAATTGTATTATTATCTTTATTTTAAATTATCAAGGTAGGACAATGACCGCTGGGCCCTCTTATTTATTCAGCAATTATTTTTTTCTTAAGAATAAGCAAATGAAAAATTATACTGTGTTGTTTCGTGTATCATGCTACTTGTAAATAAATAATGTTACAATAAAACTGATATGTAATCTTCGAATTATATTTAATTAAACCAATATTGTCTCGTGATTACTGAATAATTATAGACAATAATGGAATATGAAATCGATACTGCGCAATATTTATCTTCACCTACACCCAATGAATGTTTTACCATTTTAAGTCCAAACTACGCTCCAAAGCTCGGTATTGCATCCGACTCGCACGGACTAAAACCCCAAGGTGTCCGACCGTATTGGTGGGGCGGCAAGGGATCGAACTACGTTATTCCCCTTAAATAGCCGCCCCAGCACTCCGCCCGGCGGAAGGTGGCCGCCGGGCTCCATCCTAATAGGGAGACAGACTGGGTACACACCAGCTGCCTCCCCTCGCCTACCGGACCCGTGCAATCAGGAGATGGGCCCCCGGCCCTCCCCCTCAAGTCCGGCTACGGTGGTGGGAGGAGAAGGGAAAATCGCCGCCTCCTCTCTCCAGTCCCCCGTTGGCGGAGAGGGCCACTCAGAGGGTCAACTTCGCGGACCCTCTCCGCCGCCTCCTTTTGCAAGATGACGTCCTCGCAGAAGGTGGCCATCGCATTCCATGCCTCTTCGCTGCCGAGCATGGCAGAAACCACACTCGGCAGCGAGAAATCCAGCCCTACCGCCGCAATTCGGTATTGCATCCGATCATTGAGTATGCGCACGATTATAACCTGATCTAACCCTTGAGCTACTAAACAAGTTTGATGATCTAGTAAATCCGTTTATTCCCTTGATTTACTATCTGCTATGACTAATTACATTTCACAGTTTTGTCCGCATGGTTCCGTGTACCTTCATATTATATATTACTAGCGGGACCCGCAGACGTCCCGCCCTGATTATTAAAACCTGGGCAAATTATAAACCAAAACGTCCCTCGTGCATCACTTTATCCACTGGTGAAAACCGCATAAAGATCCATTCAGTAGTTTTTGAGTTTATCGCGTACAGACAATTTATTCCCTTTATCCCTATCTGCTAAGATTAATTATAACTCACAGTTTTGCCCGCATTTATATCGGTTTCATGTACCTTTATATTATATATTATTTAGGTATGTTACATTTATATTTCTATTCTTACTTATACTATTTTCTGTTACTTATAATTTAGTATTGGTGACTTTTATTCTTCTATATAATATTTATTCTCTTTTTCCACAACAACGCTAGTGAGCTGCATTATTCTTACCAGAATAGGAACCAAAAAGTTCATAGTATAAACTAATTGAATGTAAATATTATTACCATCGACTGACATGGTCTGACAGTGAAGGAAAGATACTAGTAAATCTGAATGTCTGTAAATGATTTTATATAGTTTAGTGGAAACATTAACATATATATAATTTTATAGGCATTTGAAATCGACAATATATCGTGTACTGGCCTTGTAATTGTCTTACTTCGTAGCGTCGTAAATAAAGGAATAGGAATCTCAACAATGTAATAATAATGAGTTAATATTCATCACTTCATTAAAAAAAAACTGATGAAATTGAAGAATGTTTGAGATATAAACGTAGTAACAGAAATATTTCTACACTTTTTATTATTATATTTTTGGAAGTAACACACGTAAAAGCAATTCGCACTCGTTCTTAAAGAACAAGGGATAAACGAATCAGGAATGTGAGGAACGGAACAAACGATATTAAAGTAACCTGCGAAGAGGGATTAAATGAAAACCTTTGTTTTCGTCCGTCCGACTTATTACCTACGAAATTGTATTACAGCGTAAGATTTCTATTTTCCATTCTACGCTACTGAGATTAGGTTTCGAGGAGGCGAAATGAATATATATTTAGGTTAAATTCTATTCATAACAAAATTGGGTGACCACTTTAAAATATGAGTAATTTTGCAAAATAAGATTTATATAAGACTATAGGAACCTCATTGTTACGTCAATCTTTGTCGTAAATCAGCTTTGCTTACGCTATTGTAAAAAGAAAGGCTGTAACTGGTACATGCATTCGTACAAAACGTGGATCTTAGGCATCAGGAGTAAATTTAGTTATATTTATGAGAAAAGCAGCTGGCTGTTCAAAAACCTGAAAAATCTGGCCAATAACTTTTTTGAAGTTTGGTGGGAGTTGTGCAAGTTTCAATTACGGAAGGGTTATAGCCAAACCTATTTCGATTGCAACGCATAAGTATTCAAGCTGTTATACGGTCTGAGGTTTCTCGTTGGCAAAACGCATTGGCACATGAGGTATTCCAGCTATGTCCGTAGCAGTGTATTCCTATGACGGCGGGACTTATAATTGGATTCTTTTTGAAAATGGTTAGGCAGTATTATTCGCTGCAGTGATCACTAAACATAATGTAACTACAAGATTAAAAGGAATATTTATCAATACATATTATAAGATAAGGTCTCTGCCACGTCTGTCTGTTCGCGATAAACTCAAAAACTATGTAACAAATTTTTATGCGATTTTCACCAGTGGATAAAGTGATTCATGAGAGATGTTTAGGTATATTTATAATATTTAATGATTTTTTTATTATCACGGCGGGACAACGTCCGCAGGGACCTGTAGTTCTATAAACTTCTTGTAATGGCTTTATTGGATTTATCATATTTTAATTTCGTACTTTATTCCCTTTATTTTTCGTGTATCATTTTATCATCGTGACCGATCTTAATGGTGTTTATCATTATTAGACGTCTCAGTAATGTTTTTTAGTTCTAGTTATATAGTTACGTTTAAATAGCGAAAACCAGTTTACCAAGAAAATTGTATTATGCCGTTATAATTCCTTAAGACGAATGATTTATTTTTAATACTTTTATATGCCACGTTGCTAATGTAAGATAGTTTTAAACATTTTTGAAGTTATACTTCTTTTAGTGCGTTAAGGGAAAATGATGAGAGTAAATTTTTACGATGCGCGCGCACGCCGTCAGGAAAGCCAACACCCTGAAGTTTTTTGTTTAAAGAACATTTTGTTTCTTTGTATGTGTTGTTTGTATTTCTTTGTATTAAAACTATCAACGTATTTGCCTTTTTTCTATTGTTAGTGCCGTCTTTTCTACAAACGTAGAATAAGGCGAAAGATAAAATTTTGAAAAGATTTTTATCTCGTTACGCCAAAGAAGTATAACTTCTAACGCGTGTACATAACTACACAAACACTTTTTTATATAAATTTAACTTATTGTTTATGCGTATTATATTCAAATGACTCCCATAACTGGGACAAGCTACGGAAGCACCTATTTATGTCTCAAAGGAGAGCATGTAGTTTGCAAAATGCTTTGAAATAATTAGTAATCCGACCAAACCATTGAGCTTTGAAGACTGCCTCATTAATAACAGCTTATCTAGGATAGTCCTCAGTAAATATTGTAATGTAGCTGTAGACCATTGTCTCAGATAATAGTAAGCCTGTTCCTCGTCTTCCTCATAAAAAATGTTATAGTAAAAAGTTGTAGTTGATAATATTAAAAGACACGAAATAACAAATTTAACGTTGTCACTTGTCATAATTGTCTGAGTATTAATCGTTAGAGATTGTTATTATCCTAGTTTTTACAGTATGGAGCGCTTCAAGGGAAAAATAAATAGGTTATTTAAGGGTCGGCAATGCGCACGTAACACTTCTGATATTACAAGTGTCCATAGGCTGCGGTGACCACTTTACATCCGGCGGCCCGCATGCTTGTTTGCTACCATCGTGGTATAAAAAATAAACAAAACTCGGCATCCATAACGATCCATTATGCAATGCAATATTTATATTTATATTATACATTTATCATTACGAATACTCGTCGCACCTCGACCATAGAGAGAAAAAACTTTTACTTATTTTTTTACTGATAAAACGTCGAATAATGGCGTCAACCTTCCAGAGTTTTCTACCCTTTTGTATTGAAAATTATATAAGCGCAGCATAGTGCGTTCGAGTTGAGTTCTATTTTAAAGCTCTTCAATAGCTACTAAATAAAAACAGAGAATCGGCCCTGAAACAGCGGAGAGAGATGTTCTTAACCGTTTTTCCACTGCCGATTTATATATAGAAGGTTATATAATAGCTGTACGATGCGCTTTCGTTTGCATTTTGTTTTTAAAGTTATAAATTTCAGTCAACATGAATAGGTAAGATTAAACGAGGTCAGTATATAGTATGATAATCCTTTTTCGGCCCCTAAAACTTTACTCGATGCCCCACGGCGTGTACACTATTTCACTTCGTTATTACTAGCATACTGTTACATTTTATAAACGAAATTGTTCGAATAAACAAAGAATCGACCGTAGGGATAAAAACAACGGGGTTCTAAATCAAGCGCGATTCAAACGTTGTCGAATCGTTCGAATAATGGCGTCAACCTTCCAGAGTTTTCTACCCTTTTGTATTGAAAACTATATAAGCGCGCCATAGCGCGTACAAGTTGAGGTTTATTCTAGACATCAAAGCAAACGTTGTTACCACAAGCATTATACAGTGACTGTACTGTAATTTTGTGATAGTGAGTCTATTTGATTTTTGTTTGTACATTGCAAAATAAATTTCTTCTAACACAAATGGCATTTTATTAACCTATGAATGTAACAATACTTCTTGATTATTATACTCATTGATAACTAATCCATATTTACATGACATAGTATAATATTCTTTAAGACATAAGCATATAAAACGTACTAATAATTTTGCAATTTTGATTGGCAGTTCCAGAGTTTAGGTAGCGACTTCAAACAAACGAAAATAACAAACAATCTCCTGGGCTTTATTAGAACAGATATAACACATAAGTCAAACTTTACCAGCCAAGTGTGAATTTCTCCCGGCATTACCCTGACCTATTTAGTTCCGTGGTTACTTATCGGTCGATCGAATTCTGTTCGTTCCCACACTTCAGTGAGCAACATATCTTCATTATGTATTATATGTATTCTTATATATTCCAATCAAAACTAACATTATTAATATACATTTTGATGGAAATCAAAATTTACTGCGGCAGTTGTTTCACACATTTGAATTTGATACGGCATTTACAGGCTCGGGTTCCTAATTACCTATTACGAAGTGCCAGAAGGATTACAGAAACTAGCGTGGGAAAATTCATAATCATTATTGGAACGAAGTTCCTTACGACAAGCTTGGAGGAGATAGGGATTTTGCTGCGCGACCGAACTGAAAAAAATGTGACAGTAAAACCGTAAGAAAAAGTGCGTGGAATAAAACCGTTAAATGAGACTTGCGCAGGCGCGACAGTCGTATACACAAGCGAGTAGTGTATAATACCTTTTTCTTTCTCCTTATTTCTTTCGAATTCTCGGTGAAATTAATCGTTGAATTAATTTAATTAATCGGTGAATTATAATTATAATATCGGTTAATCGGTAATTTAATTAAATTTTTTTTTTCGTTTCTTGCATTTTTTTTTTTTTGCAAATTGTGTCGATTCTACATTAGCCGAAGGAACTTCGTTCCTACCTGGTGTCCCACAACACCACATCTTTTTTTTAAATATTGTCTTGAAACAAACGAATAAAATAATTAAAGACTGTTAAGACCTTGCTTGACCAATAGCGTAGACAGTTCGAAAAAAAAAGCAATTTTAATCTTGTATATAACATGTTTAATTTTTTTTAATTTCCAGTGCTTATACACTGAGAACGAAGTTCAAATGTTGCCCCTCGTAACGTTTTTTTTGTAATGGTCTTCATATTTTTTTTGTGTGTACAAAATTTGAAGATATTGAAAAATAACGTAAAATATTAGAAATGGTTAAAATTGGATTTAGCCTGTTTTGAAATGTAACGACTCATACATTGATTGAAATTGAAATTTATTTTTTACTTGCTTATTTCACTTGAAATAATTTTCAATAATAATTATTGTCGAATTCTGATCAGTGGGCGATCACTTGTATCCTACATTTTTTTTTCCGTGTGTGCATGTGTTTTTTCTACTAAATTTTGTAATAATAAATAATGGTATACCATTCGCCAATGACGTCAAATCTTTTATGTCCGTCTCGTTACATGTTATGATTTAATTAAAAACGACTTAATCAGTTTTAAAGAAATTTTTGTACAGAGATCGTAAAAAAATTATAACAACAGAATTAAGATTAGATATATATAGATACATGTATACTTTTTTTGTAATTACAATTCCACCTGATTCAAATGACGATGTGGTCCAAGGTGGTAGACACGCGAAACCTAGAGGAGATTGGCTCTCGAGTACAGTTGCCAGGATATTCGAATAGGTCCTTTGCAACAGATTTAGGATAGTATTAAGGGGTGTCGAATAACATCATAAGACTTGAGACACCCAAGCCAACCTCACCTGCCCGTGGTGCACACTGCTGAATAACGAACGAGGCAATGGCGAAAGCGGGGTAGTAGGGTTTTACAGCCCGACTGGGTCGCAACCACCATGTATATGGCGAAAAAGCCTGTCATAGTGATTCGGTTCTGCGGGTCGCGTTTCGGGATCAGCCTGTGCATATCCAGCTTTTTGCATGCCAGCGGCGACCGGCGATGGATAGTGTGTCACTCAGTGGTCGCCATTGTTATTGGATTGTAATATGCTTACCATCAGGCATAGTGCAGTCATTTTACCGTGCTACTATAAAAAAAAAACTTACAAAAAGCCTTACCACCAGATAAGACAAAAATACAAAAACTAGCTGTCCTATAAATGTTAGACTCACCCCAGTGCTATATCTTCGATTAATGGAATGTAGGCTCCCTCTCAACCGTCCTCCTGGTTGAAGTACGTCGCTCCAACTCACTCTCCACGTCATCATTGCTATTTCAGCTTCTAACTTATAGTGCCTGATGTATAAAAAAACGTATGAATTAATTAAAAAATTGAATGAAACTATATTAATGACTAGCTTGTGCTCGCAGCCTTGCTCGCGTAAACGTAGATATTATTATGTTCTGTTTCTCTGGAATATTTTTTTATGAAAGCTACCCAATGTCCATTTCTATACTCCTGACATCGAATGTACAAAATTGTATGATAATCACTTCAGTAGTTCATGCGTGAAAGCATAAATACCAAATTAAATGCACTTTCGCATTTACTGACATCAGTTAGAATTCCTTTTTACATATTTGATCAAATATAGTTATCAAAAATACAGTCGATTCTAAATAAAACGAGAATATATACTAATACTAGGAAAAAAATGAGCCGGCACGGGACGCCTGGCACATGTGAAATATCGAAAATGTTCGAATCGAACGAATCCCAAATTCTCAAATTACACTATAGGTATGTGAGCTCAGTGCGGCAAGAGAGATTCCGCACAGTCGCTTGCACATGGAATTGCGTCGCCACATCTCACACACACACCAAGGCCTGTATCGCCACGGTATCGCCACGCCAACAATCAGGTTTACCCTCATCTATAGATGTTTCACATCAAAAAAGATTAGATTTTTTTGTGATGAATTATTATAAGTGATGTTTATCGAGTAGTTTGACTGGTAGAATATCAATTGGATGTCCGTAGGTTCGAACCTCGGTATGTACCAACTAAATTTATGAAATTTGCATACATTTACTATTTGAAATTGGCAGCACTATCGGCTGACGATGCAGGACAACATTTAAAGAAATGACTAATGACCTGACAAATGTTTTATAATACTACCGCATTTGGAGAAATATAGAGCGGTCGATTCCTCGGAGTTTGAAATCGCCAATACGTCGTGTGCTGGCGTGTTGATTATATCCATAATTTCCTTCGGGAAGGGATCTATAGCCTTTCAGTTCACTTTTATAGGTGGTAGAGCCACGCTGAAACTATTACTGGTTTCAGCATGAATGGGTCGACTCGCTCGGGGTAGGACCACACTCTCATAGAAAACCGACGTGAAGTAACAGTGCTTTGAATTGTTCCACCTCCCCTCCCCTCTCCTCTCCCTCTTCCTCCCCTTCCGCCCAAAGGGTGGCAACGCACTTGCGACTCCCCTGGTGTTGTTAGTGACTATGGTGGTGGTCACTTAACATCAGGTGACCCATCTGTCCGTTAGCCTACTATGACATAAAAAAAGTGATGAGTGAAATAATCTATGAAACAAGTTAAACGATTTTATAAATGCTTTCATCTATATAAAAGTACACTAACAGTCAGTAACATGGGCTATATTTTAACGCTAGCAAAGCCGCGATAACAGTTTAGTTTCATATAAAGTATAGTTTTTGTGGCCGTATATATCCCGGAGCGTGAATTTTTAATCGAAGCAAGTGTATAAAATGCTCCGGAATTATAGAATTATTAAAAAAAAAAAAGTTAATTATATGTGAAACTAGCTGACCCGTGCAACTTCGTCCGCATCGAATCGGTTATGTAATTATTTACGACATCACATTAGAAACCTCAAAAATAACAGTATTTCTCCACTATTTAATGGATGTTATTATACATATAAAACTTCCTCTCATTCTATCCATTAAAAAAAACCGCATCAAAATCCGTTGCGTGGTTTTAAAGATTTAAGCATACATATAGATATAGGAACAGAGAAAGCGACTTTGTTTTATACTATGTAGTGATACTTCAAGATGTCAATAAAATTAATAAATAAAACATTCGAAAGTAAAAAAGCCTACTGTATATTTTTTTTTAATAAATCCTCCCACTCGTACGAAATGATCTAATTTCAAATAATATATTCTGTTACTACGGCAATATAAGGTAATAAATTATTTGAATATTCCCCACGTAATAAATATATAGGAGAAACGTTCGACGCTTTTGTTACAAGCGAAAACGTAACAAGAATATTATGTATTCCGAAACGTTAATGGAACGACCGTATCTTTAAACGTTCGTTTCGGAATGTTAACTTTGTATAATCAAGTTTTAATTGAACCATAATATAATTAGGTCAAGTTGATTTCACTTAAAAATGTTTCTAATGGAATTTATTCTCTTAAGGTCGTCGAGGTTCTTTTCTTAAACAAACTTTCTAGAGAAGCTCGAGTGATTATAAAATTAGTAAAACGACTCATTAGGTTTTAGGTTTTATGTGTATAGAGAATATTTGACCTACATAAATAGGTGTCACCATTATCATCAGTCTGTAAGAGACCCACTGCAGGGTCATAGGCCTCTTCTTGAAGGAAGGTATGGGCATAATGACCGCGCCAGAACACGACGTATTGGCGATTTCAAACTCTGACAAATCCAGTTCTATTTTTACATACAATAGATATTACATTTTACATACATACATATAAGAATATAATGATCAAATTCTCAGGATGTTTCACTTAGCTATCTGCCGATAGTGTTAATAATTTAAATTAGTTAATATAGGCGAATTGCGTAATATTCATTGGTACATGTAGGGGTTCGAACCTGTAGACATCGGAACGATATTCAACCGGTTAAATCACTGGGTCACCAAGATTTTGTTTTAATAAGGTGTAAATAGAACATTTGAGAACCTTTGTCCTATATTTGCCAACTATTTTTCTTTATTGAAGTATAACTTCTTATGGCACGGTCGGGAAAATTATGCGTTACGCGTTAGGTGTAATGTAGGTATATGCATTTGTTTGTATGTGTAAGTATCTACAAGTGCCTATACTATGGGACTTCATATAGTATATAATTTACTAGTGATACCCGCGACTTCGTCTGCTCTCTGATTAGCTTACCGAAGAAAGCTACCAGGCGGCCTGACTTTTTTCGACACTTCCAACAAATATTGTTATATTTCAACCGATTTACAAAAAATCTTAATAATCTACATACCTAAACCTTTCGCGTGAATCACTCTATCTATTAATAAAAACTGCATGAAAATCCGTTCAATAATTTTTGAGTTTATCGTGAACAGATAGACAGACAGACGCGGCGGAGGACTTTGTTTTATGATATGTAGTGATTAGGATTCTCACTGTATATAATTTAATACATATAAGCCAAATAAGTTTCACTTCCTCCGCGTGTACACACTGATACACGTTTCTTTTTTAAAATATTTGATTGAAGAAAGCGTTAGTTTGCGGAAATCCATAATTAAATATGGAAGAAAGTGCATTGAAGTCCTGTTAGAAGTGCAAAGTAACGTCCACTGTAGCATTTTTTTAATAGCCTATTGACGAGCTTTAGTGTCGTCAAATAGAGAAATTGGAAATAGTTTTTATTCCTTTTCATCTACGAATTCAAGCCTTTATTTATCCCTATTCATCAAACTTCACGCTCCTTACGTCTACTTATCCGTAATAGTCTCTCCAAACATAAGTAAAAGGCTGACCCGTGCCTACTTCGTTGGGCGATAAACATTTATAAAAAACTACTTTTTGTGACTCAAATATAAAAGTTAGACATATGCTGTCGCTAAATTTTTTGGGCATTATCAAACTCTACAACTTTTCTCTAGAACTCAATCATATATCTCTCATCGTTAACGCAGCGTTCATAAGAAACGTTTCTTCTCCGACTTACTTAGCAAATCCGACTACCACAACAAAAGTCTTTTAATTTTCGGGTTAATCGGGCCTATGACACTCACAAATAACGTGGTTTTCTATTGGTAAAAT